>JAJJMA010069301.1:0-12473 GCA_023529015.1 Papaver nudicaule
GCTCCAAAGAAAACCCCACCATCTTCATCAAGTTCAGATGAAGAACTTGTTTCAAAACCCTCTTCTTCAGCTCCTGCTGCTGCTCCGGCTTCATTAAAACGTCCAGCTGAGAGTGAGCAAGCGGAGGAGGATTTGAACAAAAAAAAGAAGAAAACTCATGACAAGAACAGCGAGAAAATTAATCCTAAGGAGGTTTCTATAGCATCTTCTTCAGCTGTACCTTCTCCATCTCCTGCTGCTGCCAAGGATAAGAAGAAAAAAAAGATTGATCCAAACCAGTTTGCAAGAGTGTTTGGGTATGATGACGAAGTTGCCATTCTAGAAGAATGGGCAGAAAGAGGGTTAGATAATAAGGCATCGATACAAAATGCAACTAGTTTGTGGAATTCACTGAAGGAGGAGAAGAAGAAGTTGCCAGCTGTTAATACGGCAGTTCAGTTGCAATCGAAGATGAAGCAAATACGTGGGAAGTACAAGAGAGTAAAAAATGATGAGCCTAAATTCTCCAAAAAATTTGGGTCGGTGAGTCATCAGTTGAAGTGTCATCTATTGATGAAGAAGATTATGGATGGGAAACAGGTGATTGTGGAAGTAGCAAACAAAACAAAAGCTCCTGTTGATAATGGTGGGAGGAAGAGACTCAGGACTTCTAAGTCGAAAGAGGTTCAAGAGGGAGAAAGTCTTCTGATGGCTTTGCTTGGAGACTCCAAACGTAAGGAAATGGAGGACAAGTTCACAGAATTCCACCGGGAAGAGGCTGAATCACAGAAGCGTCTTGACCTGGCTCAGAAGGAGGTGGCTCGAGTAAATCTGAAGCGTCTTGACCTGGCTCAGGAGCTGGCAGAGGCAGTTTCGGATGCTTTTGCTAAAAAGCCATGAGGTAATTGGTAGTTTGGTGGGTGTTCAGTGTTGGATATTTTGTTTATTTTGTTTACGGAGAAGTTTCTCGGCTTCTTAGATTTTAGTTTTGGAGTAGATTTTCTGGCACTTGAATATCTGTAATCAATATTATATATATATATATATATTTCAATTTTCTTATCATATCGACCAAATGCAGTGATAGATTTTTGTTCTCTTAGAATTTCTGTTTTGTTTCAGTTCAATAGTATTTTCAGTTCTATGGCCAATTCAAGAAAAGTAACAGTTATATCCATTATCAGCAAAACATTTATTAATTGAGGCTTCAACTTATCATGAATTATAATCTTCAGAATTCGGATTATCATCTGGCTTCTGCTTAAGAATCATGATCATCTACTTCAATTAGAGACTTGTTTTAATAACCCATGTACTTACCAGTTTCAACCTTTGTATATGAGCCGCCATTTCAGTATGACATTTTGATCATGATTACGTGTTCCAGCTAAGAAACCATTCAGTGATTCATTAAAAACTGAATTGTTTCTTTCCTTAACTAAGTTTCTAAATGTGCAATTTCTAATGCATGAGATTCCATTACATCTTTGCTCCTGAAAAATGATACAGTAGAGCAGACACAGAGGAGGAATATGAGTATGAATCATTCTGAATACTTTTAGCAATAGGAGGGTTACAGGGAAAGGAAGGTTGACGGTGACTGATGAGTTGAGTAACATGTCTGCATCTCAAGCAATATGGAGTGTTAGATGTCAGTATATGGACGTTCTACTCTTCTATTAGGTGGTTGGTATTCTAACTTAGCGCACTGCTGGTTTATTGCTGTTTCAAATATGGTAAGTTATGTGCATTTTTATTAATCTATGACTATAAGCTTTGCTTTGAAATTTTTTAGTTTCTTTAATCTAAATAAACTTGCCCCTTTTTTCCCTGCTTAACTTCAATTTATGGTATGTGCATTATAAAGAATTTGAAGTAGTTGTATATGTATGTCATGAACTAAATGACTTTCAGATCATGCACAATATGTTTTCGATGGAGAAATGGAAGGAAAAGGGTAGTAGGTGATGGGAAACGGATCTAATTTTTGTAGTCTTCACATAATACACTTACCTTATACAACTGTTGCTGGCTAATAAACTTTATATTGTTAGCTGGAACACGTAATGACTGTTCCTTCAGGTATAGTGTTCCGTTTTTTTCTTTCATAGTGGACATTAACTTGGTGGGCATGCGGGTTAAGCCTGATTTCTTTTGCTTTAACAGGAAAAGAATCCAAAAATTCAGAGCTTTATGTCATTTAGGATAGGTGGACAGGTTTATGTAATTGTTATGCTGTCATTTTCATCCACATAATGAATATGTGTCGTTGTTCACTTTCATAACTGTTTGACAGGCATGTTTATGATTTACTCTTCTCTTCTCTGGTGAAAATGTTTTATAAACAGGTTATGATGTTGCTTCCAAAACTCCCTCTTCAACCCCAATTACTTCAGACAGGTAACCGTTAAGTTTGAATGAAAAAAAGAAGAAGATAGTGTCTAATATGACACTGTTGTCTCGTAGTTGACTTATTTTCCACTTGGCACCCTTATCAGTGTGCTTGACAATCGGAGCATATTCAAAATGGCTTGATACTTCACCAAATGGGCTCCCAGTTTTGCCTTCAGTGATAGAGATTCTCATGAGTGGCATGAGTGCCTCTGAAGATTCTGCAGCAGCTGCAGCTTTGGCCTTTAGGCACATCTGTGATGGTATATGTTCTTCTCCTTCTCTAATCTAGTTGTTTGTAAGAGCAGACTCTTGTTGGAGATTTCAGCTATTCAGTGGTCTGGTTGGTGTGTCCCATAGCCCTCCTGGCAGAGAATAAGAACATTAGGAACTAGAAAGACTGTAAATATATGCAATGCTCTTACTTCAACCTTTTCCGTGTTAGTTGGTTTCCTAAAGTTTTTTTATCTCTTCTCTCTTCAGAATCAATACTTCTCTTTTGTATGATATGCCAAAGATTCATAAATCATTATTGAGAGATCAACTTCCAGGTTGTGGATTCAAAATAAATAATTTTCTTCTCTTGAATAGATTGCAGACAAAAGTTTTGTGGATCTCTAGATGGTCTATTCCATATATACCATAGAGCAGTTGTGGGGAAGGTGGCTATAAAGTCTCTGCTGAAGAGTCATTGTACTTGGTTGAAGCCTTGAGGTAAAAAAGCTGCTTTACTGCATTGCGTTGAATGCTCAAAAACTGTAAAAAAGAATCATCGCATTTTTGAGTTTGAAACGATTTTTACTTTGTTTCAAAACTCTTGTTTCAGTATGGTAATTACAGAGCTTCCTCCTGAAAATGCAAAAAAAGCCCTGGAAGCGTTATGTCTTCCTGTTGTGGCTCCGTTACAGGTTAGTGTTCTCTAAAAGGTTTACTTTTTAAGTAATTTATCTATGTAGCACCAATTTAACTGTTTGTGGATATGATCAACCAGGAACTCATCAATCAAGGTCCGCCGCAACTGCAAAAAGCACTTGCAAGGGAACTCACTATACATGTTGATCGTCTGGGAAACATCTTCAGGTTCTACTATCTTATGATTTCTTAACTTCTGTGAAATAAAAAAAAAAAGTAAATAAACCACTATCTTAGTTATTGATTTACACCTCTTATTTATGAGACTGCGATTGTTCTAGGTATGTTAATCACCCTGAAGCTGTGGCAGATGCAGTACATAGATTATGGCCAATTTTCAAAGCGATATTTGATCAGTAAGATCTTGACTACATCCTTTTTAATCTCGTGGAAATACACTTTTTCTTGTTCATATCTAATTAGGTTCGACTAATTCTTGTTTTGTAGTCGTGCATGGGACATGCGGACGATGGAGTCTCTTTGTCGGGCTTGTAAATATGCTGTGAGTGTTACTAACCATGTTCTCTAGGTGATTCATGGGATTGAACCCTTAATTGTTTCTACTGTCGGGTTTAAGTAATTCCTCTATCGGCTTTTGATGTGTAAATACAATTTGAAACAAGAAGGATTATAGACATCTACTTTTGATTGATAAGTCTCTTACAACAAATAATAAATGTTGACAACTTCTGGAAAATTCATGGGAATCACAATAGGAGCTATCTTGGAGGAGATACAGGGTTTATATCAACAACATCACCAGCCATGTTTTCTGTACGTGTCAAGTGAAGTGATAAAGGTCTGTATTCATTAACGATAAACAGTCTCAGTGTCTAATTGTCTAGTATCACTTGTTTAATTGTGTTTTTCTTGGATGGCAGATATTTGGTTCTGACCCGTCCTGTGCAAACTATCTCCGAAGTTTGATTGAAGCACTTTTCAGCCATACAACACATCTTCTGACAAAAATTGAGGTTAGCATGATTGTCGTTCATTGCACCCTTTATAAATTGACTGACTAATGATTTCCAGCACCTTTTATTGTTCTTCTGATATATTCTGGTTGCAACTATATTGCAAATCTCTGTTGTAGGATTTTACTGCCAGACCAGACGTAGCAGATGACTGTTTTTTGTTGGCGTCTCGATGCATCCGGTATTGCCCTCATCTTTTTGTTGCTTCGGCTGTGTTCCCATCTTTGGTTGATTGTGCGATGATTGGGATCACAATACAACACAGGTATAATTTTCTCTTCTTTTGAATGTTTAAATTAAACCACAATATGTACACCTACCTTGATTGATTTTTCTTTTATTTTCTTGTAGGGAAGCCTGCAATTCAATTTTGACATTTTTATCAGACGTCTTTGACCTTGCGAGCTCTAGTCAAGGAGAACAATACAAACCTATCAGGGATGCTATTGTAGTTCCTCGAGGTCCAAGTCTTTCTAGAATTTTGATTGCCTCATTAACGGGAGCGCTCCCTAGTTCTCGGTTAGAAGTGGTACGCATATTTAACCATTCTACTTATTCATTGCTACTCTTTCTCACACATTTTTTGCTTGGGGCACTGCTTGCGGTTCTTAGCAGCTACGTGAGTTTGAGTAATGTGGATCGTACATTTCTTTGTTACTTTTGAGACATTGATAGACATTGTTTTTGCGAACTTAGTTTGCTTATTGGTTCAGTGGTAATTTGTTAATATGGACGTCAGATTCCATGAGTCCATGAAGCCATCTCTTATGAAATTAGAATCTGTTACTTGACTCCAAAGGTTATCACTATATTTCAGGTTACATACACACTGTTAGCCTGGACGAGGGCCTATGGGGTGAAGGCACTTGAGTGGGCCAGAGAAAGCATTTCATTGATTCCATCAACAGCGGTAACAGAAGTGGAGCGTTCAAGATTTCTTCAAGCTTTATCAGCATCTGGGGCTGATATTTCATCTTTAACAGTTCCTGTTGAGGAGATTTCGGAAGTTTGCCGCCGCAACAGAGCTGTTCAAGAGATTGTACAGGGAGTTTTGAGGCCTCTAGAGTTGAATTTTGTACCTGTATCCTCCCAGTAGCAAGGAAGATAGCAACATACTGTATGTATGGATCTGAAATTTTTGGTAGATTTTGTATTTGCTTATGTATCATTGGTTGTGAGCGAGTCTAGAGTGAGTTGAACGGATGGCTGTATTATTGGGTAATTGGGGCTCTTCCTTGATCTCCTCCCAAGTGTTTCTTTTCCGGCTACAGATATTGTATCTCCTTTTTTTTTTCTTTTCGTTTTACTAAAAGAATTTGCTTCTTTTCCCAGTTTGATTTTCTTGGAGGTGTAAGAATAAATTTTGTGAATACATTTTTAAATTAAAGTTTATGCCACTTCTTAACCGAAGGCTTTTTACTAGACCTCGAGTCAAATTTTAGGTCATGATGTATGAATTAGAGCATCCAAAAATGATTAAATTAAAATGGCGACTAATTGGCTGCCAAATGATGAATTGGCTTAAAAAGATCAACCCTTTAGAACTACAACAAATAAACTTCCACCAGAGACCAGACCGCCAATTTGAAAAGGAAAAAAAAAATCACCCACCGTGGAGTTCGAACCAAACAATGGGTAACGAGTCCATTGACGGTGCGCTCTACAAGTTTGTAGTTTTTGTACAATTCCGTGTAAAAAATTGATCATGAGTAGGAGATGAAGCAATGCTTACTCTAATCAATCGAAAAAAGGCATTACGAGATCAATATGTAAGTTGCATATGCCCAGCAAAAACGATCTTAAGAGTCTGTTTCATTAACCACCAAGCAAAGCGGCATACAAACAAGAATAGCAGCAGCGGCAGAATCAGATCTCCAAACCAAAGAATGAAGATAATCATCTCTCACTATCTCTGTCCATTTAACACAAAAAACCTTCTTTGCTAAGGCACATCTACAAATAATCAGAAACACATAAGGAGCATTACCAACAAGCAGCACCAAAGATACTGAAATTACAAAAAATAGTCTGGAGTTTTGCGTGTTGTATCTGGTTCAATTTGCCGAGGTGCAGGATCAAATCGAAGAAAATTCTGATCCATGTTCTCTCCAATCTCGAGTATTGCCGCCATATTTCCACAACGATAACAATAGTTTGGCGCACTGAATACTGTCACCACATTTTTTTCCTACGAAGTTTTTGTATGAAAATTAAAAAATACTTGAAGCCCCAAAAGCACAACTACTGCTTAAAAACTCGAGATAGACTATCATCGAAGTTCTAAACCATATAGATTCACCCACCTGAGACCAATTGTAACCTTCCATTACCAGCTGATGTGCCCTTGCAATGAGGGTGAGTCCATTGGTATGGTTGAACTGAGCAGCAATATCCTGTCCAAATGTGTAGCCGGCTCCACGAGGAGAAATACCCCATCCACAACGGTCATCAGGGTCAGACCACAAGAGGTCGCACATTGGTCCTTCATGTGGAACCTACACTCCAGTCGAAAAAGAAACACACACACCAGGATTCATGACATTGTAAATGCTAGATAGACAATAAGGTAGGAAAAAAAGTACTACAAGCACACCTCTTGTATACGGTCCAACGCCCGAATATTATCCAATGTATCCAAAGAAGGAGACAGTCCACCATGCAAACAGAAAACCTACAAGTTCGCCAAATGCTTGTCAGAACTCAAATGTTGAAAAGTTAGCTCTGGCTGAAAAGATCTGCCCAGCTAAAAAAACAAACCTGATTCTCGATAAGAGCAGTAAGAGGTAGATAGTCAAAAAGATCAGTGAAGTATTTCCAGACATTTGCATTTCCGTATTTTCTCAAGCATTCATCGTAGAATCCATAACTGAGATCATAACCTACGATGTTAGCAACTACTAATAACAATTAAGTAAATAAGTTAATGAATGGAAACATTCAAAGAAATTATGCCAAGGTCGCATGACCCTCACAAGGCCAATAACTTATGCTTTGTCCATAAAGTGAAAGACAACACAGGCAGTTCCTAATAAGCAAGAGACATTTCTTCGAACCATCATTTTTTACACTTCCGTAGTTAAAACACCTATACATACAAAATAAATCACGGTAGATATAAATTAAGGATACCTAAAACCAACCAGAGAAGAAGTTATCAATGACAATGAGATTTTGAGGTGAATCCAGTATTAATGTATTATTCAAGTAAATGCTTCTCTACACTGTATATTCAAAACCAGTATAACATGAGATCATACAAACTGAGCAAAACACATCCTTGGACAAAGAAATCATACATGATCGATATATTGCGAACCATCCTGGTGTAACATATCTTTTGAGCCTTAGCACTACTTGAGTTTATAAGGATGGAAAAAAATTCCACCAATGGGGACTGGCTGGGATCAGTGAATATCATTAATAAGCAATAAAACATACTTTTGTCTTTTGCCCCTCCTAGGCTCCAACTTCAAAGACCAAGACAACAAGTTTAGGAGAAGTAAAAACAAAAGATGAAAGTATGACTTACACTTGAGTAATTTGTCGACTCTCGTGATTTCCTCTTAAGATTGTAATTCTATCTCTATAACGAACTTTCAAGGCTACCAAAAGTGTGACAGTCTCCACAGAGTAGTAACCACGGTCTGCAAAAACAGAACATAAAGGAGATAATGAAACTCACAGCTTATAAACGTAAGAAAATTAAATCTACTTTATGAAATCCTAAATCTACTTAGTGAAATCCTAATGCCTTTTAAGATGCAATTGAATTCTGAAGCCCTCTTAAGAAGGCTATTAAGAAAAAGGTCAAATTGCCAGCTGAATTACCCCAACATTCTGTACGCCCACAAACTTATCAAGTCAGACTAATGTTATTCCCCCCCTTCATGTGAAAACTAGGTATCCTGGTTTCCATATAAAGGACCATCAGCCACAACACCAAACTCTCTACACAAACTTGGCCAATAGACTCTATAAAGTATCCACTCTACAGACAAGACATAAACCCACATGGCAAGTTGATATACAACCTGAGACCCATTTGACAAGATGAACTACTGAATACCCACTAGTGGTATTTACACATAAAGGTTAAGTTCTGTAATTGGAGAAGTCTTTTAAATTGAATCCAAAAGTACATGTCAGTTGTCCCCAATGAAAAACTACTCCCTCCGTTTCAAAAAGATAGGCACATTTGACTTTGACCAAAAATTAAAAAACTTAATAAAACTAATATAAAAATCATTTTTATTATTTTTTTTCTTATTAACCGATGACACTTGTCAACAATAAATCAATCATAAAGAAAAAACAACAAAAAAAGCTCTAATGGTTAGTTCATTACAAACCTTAATTTTCGAAAAAAAGTCAAACGTGCCTATCTTTTTGAAACGGAGGGAGTATTATTTTTTCCATTACCAACATTGTTTCTGGATAATGACACAGAGCATACTGAATAACACTTGATCAATACCTCAAAATTGTGGTCATCCGAGGATAGATGCCTTTAAAGTTTCCAGGTTTCCAACACAATGTTAAAAACTACAAAGGTTAATGACCATGCTAACCAAAACCATGAAATTGAAAGGAAGTGGAAATTTCATTGAAAAAAAAACTGAATTAAAACCAATCTCTCTCACTACCCGGATGAAAATACTAATGACACATGAAAAATTCATTTCTCCAAAAAACTAATCAAAAGCATACATAACCTACAAACAATCAACTAATTATACAAACGAAACAATGATCTTCCTAGAAATGACACTTGAGTCATTAAACATTCATTTCTCAATTACAGGAACAAATTGTAATAACTCTACACCCGGATACGATAGAGCGCAATCAACTGACATATATTAATCACAAAACATTATAATTTTCGAATGCACGGAATATCCTAACAGATGTCGAGACAAAAAAAAAAAAAAAAAAAATTTACTCGTAAAATGGATTTCAGCTCATTCCAAGCATCTAATTTAATGAACTTTTCACTATTTCAGTTTCCTCGAGCAATAATATTTACTGAGGCATCTATATTAAACATCTCTCTACCAATTCGAATTTCCCTAAAAACGAAACAATTAACAAAACAAAAAAGGAGAAGAAGAAAGAAAACTGACCTACGTAATCTCCCATAAAGAGATAATTAGTATCAGGAGCATTACCACCGATCCGAAACAGCTCAATTAAATCATGAAATTGACCATGAATATCACCACAAACAGTAACCGGACATTTGACAGGTTGTACGTTCCATTCTTCCACGAGAATTGTTCTTGCTTGTTCACATAAACCTTTTACTTCTGCTTCAGGTAATGGTTTACATTCCATTAAATGTTCGATCTGATGATCTAGATCTGCATGAGATGGCATCGTTCTGTTTCTTCTCTCGATCTAAAACAAATCAAACCCTAAAAAATCCACAAAAATCGATCTGAAAATCAGAATACGAAATTACTAACAACTCAGAAATTGTTCAATGTTTGGATTCGATGAAGAAGAAGAGATATTAATTAGGGTTTCGAAGAAGAAGAAAGAGGAGGAGGAGGAGAGAGAAAGGGAGTGTTTGGTTGAGAATTTCTTCTCTCCGTTCTTCTTTTCTCGTGTTCTTTTTTGGATTCAAGTTTTTAAGGGGTACCTTGGACAACTCACAAAAAAAAAAGAAAATATATACTACAAAATGAGGACCGTAGATAAAAGGAGAAACCGGGAAACAAGATGCAGTGAAAAACCGATGATTTCAGTTTTCGATTTCCATGTCGACACCACGCAATGTTGTTGTTCTAATTTCAGTCGTGCCCGAGGGAGTAGACATAGCTAAAACACACTCCAACATATAACATGGGGCTGGTTATTCGGCCCACCGTATGAGAGAGCTCTGTTCTGGCTCGGTTTGTATCATCGTATCCAGGGCCGGCCCTCCCATTGAAGCAACCACACTAAGCGTTGCTTGAGGCCAAGGGCAGGGACCGAGCCAGAAAGTATATTTTGATACTGGTAAATCACAGTGAATGACTCACCTACTTTGATTTGGTCAAATTATAAAAACGAAGCAAATTAATCTCATGTAACCGACGGTATTACACGTGGGAGATTAGTATTCCTCTGTTAATACATTTTGAATCTCATTTGGAAGTAATAAGAGTTCTTCCTTTGCTCCTCAAAGTCAAAACTCACCTAGACGCACATAACCTATAGCCAATATTATCATATGATGATTTTTATGTCAAAATTATATTCCATCTTATGGATGGACGTTGTTCTTACCCCAAATGTGTAGCTAGCTAATATGATTCTACTAACTATACCAATTACCATTATGTATGTAGAAAGAGTGTGTCTTAAATTGCATTAATATAAAATTATCTCGAATTCATAATGCCAAAAGAAAGATTAAATGGGTTAGCCATATTGTCAATTGGAAAAGCAATTGCTAAAACCATAGATTATAAATCCACTGTAGTTGAATAACAGTGTGAATGAAAGTTCTGCCATACCTAGCTTCTTTAGTTACAAGGGGCCACAAAAAAGAATTTTGCATTAGGCCACGGAAAATGCAGGACCGGCACTGATCGTATTAAGAACTTTCGAATCAAAATCATCTCTTTCTATTATGGATTGTATAAAGAAAGAAAAAATGGACATATATTCAAAAATTTAGTAAACAACAACATATCCAACATTATATATGCGGATTCAAGCAAGTAATGATCCTGCCCTCTAAGAAAAATATTTGTCCTTATGAATTGTATTGGGAGCCGTCATTGCAGACCCCTTTCACTCTTCCAAGTTGCATCTGCTGGAGACAAACCCTACCAATGCAAATTCTTGACTGGAACATTGATCGGACATTTGTTGCGATTGATTTAAGCCATGGTTGGTCGTTGTCGATGGTTTTACTGTGGCCTCGTTGACAGCATAAAAAGTTCGAGCTATATCTTTCAAAACTTGCTTTTGACCTTCGTCTGATCGACAACCTAGACCTAGGTATCTGACATGAATGCTCGACGACATGGCAGTATGTTGAAAAAAGGATGGGAAAATAAGACATCTAGTTATATCAAGAAGTGTATATTTTTAAATTCCCTTCAAGACCAATTAGGAGTTTAGTTATATCATGAATTGTTTATATTACCTTATTGTTATGTTCCTATAAATATATAGTTTTTTTCTTCGTTAATTATTTGCCAAGTTAATATATTGTTAATTTTTTCTTCGTTAATTATATTACCTTGGATCGGGGTGGACGAGTCAAGTGAGTTGCACCCGATTCACATAGTTAATATTTGGCAAATTTGTTTTCCTCTAAATTTATTTTGTTATGTATGTATGTATAGTTAATTATTTTGCTAACAATATTTTAGTACAATAAATATTTTATAAGTTATATTTTTAGGAGAAAATATTAATATTTGGATTGACATTAAGGTAGATTTTAGAAGAGTCTAGAATTTTATCTTAAGATGTCACCTCCCGCTTCCCTTCGTGAAAGAGCATCTGCCACCAAGTTTTCTTTTCGCCCTTTTGTAAATATATTCCAAAATCATAATCCATCAGCTGACAAGCCACTTTTCTTGATCTACAGTTGTGATTTTTTTTAACCCCAATTTTTTTTTCGTTGCTCAGTTCTTACTTTGAACCTCTGATCGATTAAGTATGTTATTTATTTCTCCACGAAAAAAACTAGAGTCAACATCTTTTTATTGCATGGCTGTAAAACGCTATAGGCTTGTTTTCTTGCGATAACACACTTCTAATTCTCATACCAAAAGCATCACACTCTCCCACAAATGGCTTTGAAAAACTCGAAAATGCTAATACGGGAGCTTGTGTCATCATTTTCTTCAATGAGTCAATTGATTCTTCTGCCTTAAGATTCCATTCGAAGCATCCATTTTAAGCATCTGAGTTAAATATCAAACAATCTTAACATTATCTTCAATTAAAAAAATTGTAACACCCCGTCAACCCAGAAAACCACTTAAGGCTTTAAGTGTTCCCAGTTTCAGCCTATTTAACACAGTATCTGTGTGAGTATAAAATCTGCATAGGTGCTTTATACTCGACAGCCATCAGATCTAAACCAAACCAAAGTTTATTTATGTATCATGCATAGTACGAGGATCATAAGAACAATACCGAAGATAATATAATAAACAGATAACAAGAGATTAGAGTATAACTATGAATTGTATTTCTGCTTAACTAGTACAT
>JAJJMA010069321.1:0-10747 GCA_023529015.1 Papaver nudicaule
TGCATGCTCCATATTCATAGTTCTCATGGGTACACACAACAGCTTGGTTGGTGCTTTCAGTCTCAGGCTTGTGCCCTGTGTTATATTACGATTCAATTTTCTGATGTAATGCTTGAATTTGAAACTATTGTGCTATGCTTTACTGCATATTTAGCAACTTGTATGCTACTGCTCAGTTTGAAATGCTAACTGAATGAGGCTTCTGTCTACTAGGATGGCGCATTACGACCTGCTGAACTCGATGATCTTTTTTCAACTGCTCCAGAAAGGTGATATTTTTTGAAAAAATCGCTGGTTTTAGTTTACTGCATGGTTATAATTTCACAATAAGTGAGCAAAACTGTTTTTCTATGGACTGGCTCCCAGCCTTTGCTTCAGATCATTTTGTTTTAATGTTTGCAACTGCGTTATCAGTAGACTTGCTGTGCGTATTTAGACAACACTTGCATATTCATGGTACATGGAAGACCACATGCTTCATCTTGTAACTCTATGCCTTTATAACGATATAGTTGATGCCTCACTCTTTAGGCGGTCCCCGCACATGATAATAATAGTAAAATTTTTAATCAATTCTTACAACTGCGTGCATGCACATGAACAAAAGAAGAAGTAAAACAAATTAATTCAAAATATTTTACGAATCAATCTTTATTTATTTGACTGTACTTCTTCTTGAGGTCCAGTCTCATATGATACCTAATGTTACTTGCATAGTTTTACTTGCATGCTGTCTTATATTTTGGAACATTTTGGAACTACAGTCCGTGGAATGAAGCTCCATATAAGGAATCTGCACAGAAGACTGCATTAGGAGGGTTATCATTTGATGGATTCTTGGCACAGGTATGTGCATCCACTACTTTTGCTTTGTTTGCTTTCTCAAAGAAGTAAAAGATGTTTATGCTGGTATCATTGGATTGCATTCTTCTATTCCTTCTAAGTTTTCCAGTGTGCACTCCCCGCTGAATGTTAGTTTGGAATCTCACTTCCTTAAACACAATATATGTGATGCAGTGGGCCCTCATGACATTGTTAGACCCTGTTAAGAGTGTAGCAAACTTGATTTACATCGGATACCAAGGAGACATTGCATCTGTCCTGCGTATAACTAGACGAAGAAGGTTAGATCGCAAGAAGCAACAATCAGACAGAAATGTCTTCCAGTGCTTCGTCTTTGGACCTAAAAGTGCTGGAAAGTCATCATTGTTGAACTCTTTCCTTGGAAGGTATGGTACTTGTTGAATGTTGAATGTCAAACTTTGTAGTGATAAATCTGGTTGATTCCTTTTGTTCTTTTTATTTAATATGGTTACGATTTGTGCTGTTCTTTTAATCCAAGCGCAGGCCCTTTTCTGATGCTTATTCTCCAACCACTACAGAGCGCTTTGCAACAAACACTGTTGATCATCTAGGGGTGAGCTCTCTCCCTCCCTCCTACTTGTACGTATTAGAATATGAGTTGTATCCTGTAGACACCTTAATATAATAACTTAGTTTTTAGTCTGCACATTCAATCTTATGTCGTCTGACTCGGTCGTTCTTTCAAAAGATTTAGTGGACGTCATGTCTGTCTTCTGAAGTTTGAGAAAGAAGACATGTGTTTAAGATATATGTCATATATGCTTAATTATAACTGCCGTATTGGAGACCTAAACCTGTTAATGCTCTGTGTCTGAAATGCACTTGAAATAATATCCTTCCTAGAAAGTTGGTATCTGAAAACCACTTCATTTTCCTCCCTTCTTTAGCTGTCCTAGTGTAATAAGACATACGAGCAGCCAAATTGTTGATGCGTACTGTCTACATCTGTTGTAGGTTCATAAGAATTTATGCATACAGCGTGAAAACTTTGAAAGAATTGGTTCTTTCATCGCTAGCTTGTGGATTCATTTCCTAAATAATTTTGGCTAGTTAGTTCTTTATCTGAAGTTATCATCTGATTTTGTTTTCGTAGGGTAACAAGAAGACCCTAATATTGAGAGAGATACCGGAAGATGGTGTAAAGCGTTTGTTATCCAGCAAAGAGTCCTTGGCAGAGTGCGATGTAGCAATTTTTGTCCATGACAGGTATTGGCTTGTAACTAGTTTATAGAACCTGGGTGTGTGTATGGATATGCAACCCGAAAACAAAAGAAACAAACTTTTAGCATTTTATCATTTGGCATTTCCCCCCCTCGTGAACCTCTTCGGATCGCAATTGATAATGATAAAACTTCTGCCTCACAGTTCTGATGAGAAGTCATGGCAAAGGGCAACAGAATTGTTAGTGGATGTTGCTGGTCATGGTGAAGACAGTGGTTTTGAGGTGCCTTGCCTCATCGTTGCAGCTAAGGATGATCTTGATCCTTTTCCCCTGGCCATACAAAATTCAACCAGGGTACATTATCCCTCTCTCTTGCTCTCTTTAACTCAATTTTCCGTTGAAATTTTCTGATTACTTCTGCTGCACTTTTTGGCTCTTGTAGGTCAGTCAGGATATGGGAATAGAGGCACCTATACCTGTTAGTATGTTGTTAGGAGATCTAAGTAATGTTTACCGTAGGATTATCAGTGCTGCAGAGCACCCCCATCTTAGCATTCCTGAAACTGAAGCTGGTCGAAATCGAAAGCAGTACCGTCAGCTTGTTAGCCGCTCCCTAATGTTTGTCTCAGGTATGTCCCCGAGCATATTTTTTTTCTGTTCCTGATTTTATCTTCCTTGTGATATATGAATAGCAGTATAACTAGAATACACTCCAACATGAACGAATATATAGAGATTGAAAGAAAAAACGGAATATACAAATAGAGACAAAGCTAATTTTGTATTGCTAGTTTACCATTGTGAACGAATTGATTGTGTCTATTCTCTGGTATGTTCAGAGATTCGTGCTGGTACCAGTCTGTTGGCCATCTATGTTGAAAAGTACACTTCTATTATCAATTGTGTTATGTCTAATGATGTTGCTAACTGCAATCTTTCACCTCAACAAAATACAGTTGGGGCAGCTGTTGCTATAGCAGGACTGGCAGCTTATCGCGTGTATGCAGCAAGAAAGAACACATCGGGTTAAGGGGTTTACTTCATGTATGCAGGCAGTTTCTGCCCTTATTATGCGGTGGTTGGTCGCATCCACCTAGGGTTTCATTAGTATCTGGTTCGCCATTTCTAGGCTTCTACTACCTCACATACATCCTTGTCTCTCTATCACTTTCGATGTTCCTTGAAAATGAAGTTGTGTACAGTGTTGCAATTTCACGAGTCCCGTGATCTGTGGGTCTCTTGCGATTAACATCTGCAATTTTCGATCTTTTTCGTCTTCTATTATTCATTCTTTCGTTAACTTTATGCAATCTGCAGAAAGTGTCCAAACACGCCAAATGTTGCTAAAGCACACCCGATCAAAAATTACTTATACACCTTGAGAAAGGCAATATTTAACAGAGTTGTAGGTCTGATTCAAATGAATTTCCCTTAGAGCATCTCCAACAGTGGGTGGAGGTCTTAATTTTTATTGCCAACATAAAATATTTTTGAAAATGAATCTCCAATAGTGGGGTTTTTAAGTTTAAAGGTGATGACGTGGACTACAAAAGGTGTTAGAGAAAGTCTTAACTTTCGGGAAGACCCTCAATTTTATTTTTTTTCCTTTAATAATTATTTTAAATTAAATTAAATGGCTAAGATCTTATCCACATAAGATATCCTAAAGATTATAACATCCACTGTTGGAGATTGTTTACTAGTTTTTAAGTTAATTCACATATACCCTTCAAAATAAAGGTCAAAATAAGACCTCCACATATGAATTTTTCCACTCACTATTGGAGATGCTCTTATGGTTGTGGAGGTTAAAACATCCATAATTATGTTTAAACATCCCATAAGTATTCGGAAACTTATGGAGATTATTTTTACTGTGGGATTTCAATAAACATCCACAAATTAACATGTGGGACCCGTAGATGCCATTGTAATACAGTGGTAAAGTCGTTGGGTTATGACACTGGCGAGTTCGAAACTCGTCTGCATCGGAGTGGAGAATTTTTTTTGTATTTATTTGCCTAGTTACCTAGACTTGTAAGTAGTGTGCTTTGGTCTAACTTTAATATAACTTTTATAATTTAATATTATTTTTTTTGTGGAACCAGTGCATATAACTAATTCAGTTATAACTTTAATACAACTTTTATAATTTCATTCCAAAACCAATTATTCTTCTCAAACGCACAATTATAACCAAAAACAGGGAATGCCTTCTTCATATATTTCGTCAAGGAATTCCAAAACCGGTCGATCTGGTCATTTGACTGTTCAATTGGTGTTTTTTGAGGGTTTAAAGACATGGATTAACCATGCTCTGCCATTTTTGAATAAGAAAGTCGCAGTTGAATGGCGGAGCGTTTTTTATTTCACCTTCAATTTCCCTTCTATGTTATCACCGAAGAAGGCATATGTCCAATTGGTTGCTGTTTATACAAAAATTTGGGTTATCGATATAGTATTCATAATCTTAATCTAAACCCAATTACTGCTGAGTTTTTTTTGCATCCGATGGCTTTGAAATCCTTACTCTCCAGAGGTTTGTTGTTCAACTTTCTTCACAGTGGTTTTACAAAAAAAATAGGATTTCGATACTCCCAGTTGGGAAATCATCCATGCTTCTCGGATTCAACGAGTCTTTTATTCACAACCAGAATTCAGTTCATCTCAACCCTCATCGATTTCATGCTGAGTTCTATCTCTACTTTGACTCGCCATGTTCACTGGACTGGATCGGGCTGACTCACTGAGTCAGATAGCCACACCGAGTTACCTTGTCGAGTATATCCTGGTTTCACAATTTTGGGTTGTTTGTCTTACACGTGTCATTATGGGAACCCTCCTTTGGTCCCCTACTTTCTTACCTTCACGCGTGGACCTTGCCTTTACTCAACGTGTCCCAGATAGTTACTTCGCTTTGTCCCATCCAGTTTTTTTCTATGTTGAGGTGTCACACAAAACTTATTTTCTCTTTCTTGGGTTGATAAAACCGACACCTCATTTTTCCCTAACACTTATACAGTGGACCCATCACAGTCCTATCCTAGGCCGATCAGTTGGCTGGGATTATTATCCTTTTTTGCATAGTGCATTTGTTCATTTTCTTATTGGTTCTGGTGGCGTGTACTCCTGGAGTTTTCTTGTTATGAACCTTACAACCTTTCTCCAGCAGTTTAGGATGGCGTCCAAGGATAATGCAACATACAACTTTATGGATGTGGATTTGGAGATGCCTCTAGACTTAGGTTTTCTAGTTGTTGTTTTTTGTGTGTAGTTCTTGTATTTAGGTTTGCTGCTGTTTGCTTTTCGGTTTCCGTGTGTGTGGTTAGCTGCTTTGCACAATGTGTCCTGCAATACTTGGTGTTCATCCTGATTCTACAATGGTGGTACCAGAGGAGTTCTTAATTTGGAGTTCAAGCAACATACTGGTGATGGTGGTTTTTGGTATTTGGGTTGGCCTTTGCACTGCAAAGGAGCGTACAGACTAGTTCTGCTGGTCTGGGAAACACATTCCTCTAATCATTCTCATGGATGGTCACTTGGCTCTCTCACATTGGCATTTTTGCCAGTGTTGTTGATAGCATTACAGTTCTTTTTGGCTTGGATGGTGTGCTATTTGCTTGGCTCTTTGACGCTACTCTCCTACTACTTTTTTAGGAACCTACTTTTGACACTCGATGCGATTCATGGATGTCTGTTTACTAGGGTATTTCTTGTGTCACACTGTTGTTTTCATCCACTGTATGTAATACCCCATGTAACAACTTTTACTCTATGAATAGTAGCGGTCTTGTACTTCAAAAAAAAAAACTAGTTCAGTTCGGATGTGAAATAAATTTTGTATCAGGTATACCTAATGGACTTCATTGGTTTGCGGATACAAAAATCTCCCATAGTTTAGTCCAAATCTCATGGATTATCACATACATATGGATGCTTTTTCTCTCCCGTAGGAGTTGCCCTTAGAACTAAGTGTTATGGAGGAATAATTCCATCTTCAAGTTTTATGCTAAGAGCAAGGGCTATGAGACTTTCAAAACCAAAAAGTAACTCTTTCAAAACGAAAGAGTATGATCAAATGGGCAAATTTGCTTCTACTATGGGTAGAGAATGAACCCTTTTCCCCCCAAAGTCTATTACGTACTCTTTCATATGAAAGAGTTGGTGAAAGTTTACCCTAAGCGGGTAAAGATTAGCTGCTCCACAAGAAACGGCTAAACATTGGTCCTTCTAATGAAAAATGAGTAGAAACGGCTAAACATTAGCCGTTTCTTTAATTTTTGTTAATTTAAAACGATTAAAAATGGGTCCCTTCATTTATATGTAATAAAACTAATCAATTAATAATTATATATGTGGGTCTGATGTCTGTTTTTTTGTTTAAAACGACTAAAAATCAGTTGCTTAGAGTAGTGTTTGCACATCCATAGTCACTTTACCTCTCTTTCACTTAGACACTCTTTCAAAATGAAAGTAATAGAGTGTCTTTTGCACCCTATCCATAACCTTTGCTCTAAGTCGCCACTTTTGGATTAGATCAGGTCGCACCTGAAACATACAATGAAATTGTAAGTTTCTAATGGTGAAGACCCATGTAGCACAAATAAATGGCACATGTTTTTGCACAATTTTTGCTCAAGGAAAGACTATAAAATGATATACTTTTTTTTTTTTTTGAAAGGTGGAAATTTTATGCAAAGAAAACAAGAGAACTACAAAATGCTACAAGGTCCATCCCATAATCCCATAAAATGATATAGGATGGACCATACTTTGGCCTTTTGCACAGGGAAAGACCACAAAATGATATAAAAACATTTATTTTCTCAAGCTCGACATCTTCTTGTCTTTCCCCTTTTTTTGGTGGTAAATCAGACAACTAAAACCTAAAATTAGGGCAAAACAAAACAGAGGTAGGCTCTCTTCCGATATCAACAATTTCAATTGTTATAAAAATCGGGAGGTATAGAAATCGAGCCTCATTAATATTACAATACACTGCTTTCTTAGCCAAAAGGTTACCCACACAGTTGTCTTTTCAATAAGCAAACAAAACAGTGCAAAAAAAAAAAAAAGTGCCAACAAAAAAAGTGCAAAAAAGTGCCACACAGTTGGCCTTGGTGTGCTTGCTTTCACTACCTTGGGGGAGTTGGGAAGCGACACGGTGGAGTTCCTGAAGAGACTACGTAATTATATGGCTAGTCATGATGGGAACGTCGTAGTTGGGGATTTTCTTTTCCATAGGATTGGGGTTGTCGTGCAAAAAGGTATTGGAGCTCAGCTTGTTGCAAGGCTCCCATCGAATTCTTGTAAACTTCTTTCGGTTGATGATGATTAATAAAAAAAAAAAAAAAATCCTCCTTAAAAAAAAAGAAAAAAAAAACAGTGTCAACAAAACAATGAAAAAAAAAAAACAGTCGCAAAAAGTGGATATCATGGAAAATATTCTTGGAAGATTGGCACGACTTGGATTATTTGGGGTGGCCATGGCCACCCCATGATTTTTGGGGTTATGTAGTAATCTAGCTAGTAGCTAGATTTTATCCTATTTATCCAAGTATATGGCCCCTCCAACATTTTTTTTGGCTCCGCCACTGTTGGCAAGCCTTTGGAAGATTGGCAAGGCTTGGATTATCGACAAGCCTTGGAACATTGACTAGGATTATCGACAGGGAATGTTAACTTGGAATATTGGCTTGGAACATTGACAAGCCACGGTAGTAATCCTGACCAACTTAGGAAACCTAGCAAAATTTGGCACGTTATTGATTTCTTGCCATGGCCAAATCGTTTACCCCTTTTGAATTTTTGTAACTTCTTACCGCCTTGAGCCATCCTTGTCGCGTCTCTAAACCACAACTTCTCAGTAAGATGCTAACTTTCAACTCCAGGGTGCAAAATTACTCTTATGATCTTCTTATATAATATCATCATTAATACATTGGTGTAAAAGATTATTATTATTATTATTATTATTATTATTATTATTATTTTTTTTTTTTATCCCCACCACGCTGCAGACGAGTTTCGAAAAGATTACCATGTTGAAAAAAGAGGTAAAGAATATGTTCAATCCGCAACAGTTTATATCCGGAACATGCCCAGTTGATTTACCCTTCAGGATGTGGCAAGGTTATCTGACAATCCAATTAATGTAGTGTTAACGACAACTTAGCATTAACAATCCTTTTTTTTCCTACAGTATTGTGAAGTTAAAATGATATATGAAGAGAACCAAGTTCACAGAAAACAATGGAAGTATGAGCACATTTCAAATTATGAAGCAACATATGTTGCATATAAACCCTAAGACCACAAATGATATTGAACAACCCACTCAAAAAAGCCAAGCATCATCTTCTCAAGAAGTAAAGGCCGATGATGTTCCAATTTGGTGATGGTTCAACATATATTCATGCGTGTACCACTCACGGGACACGAAGAAAACCAGTTTTTGATGGAGATAGTAATAGGGCATCACGTAGATTGTAGAGACGTGCAGAAATAAGATAGTCGTGACGCTAAAGCAAAAACCGAGGATGAAATAGTTTGTTAAAAGATAGTCAACTCAAGATGACCAATTAAAAATCTTAGCTAAGAACTAACGACGAGAAACCGCTCTGAAGATATTACAAACAAATTTGAACCGGTTGCCTGAATGGGAGAAACCGGTCATCAAAGAACTAAAGAACGAGAATTTGGTGCGTTTAGACCACCCACCTTCGTAAGTTACCTAGAGTTTATTTTAAATGTTAGGTTCAAATATTTTTATAAGTTAATTTACTGTTATGTTTTAATCAGTGCAAGTTTTTAGTTTAAAATTCCATCGTAACATTCGCGAGACAGAGTGTTATTATAATACAATAGTCGAATATGTGGATGTAATCTAAGTTATTAATTAGTGAAAAATATGTATATATAATTTTACGATTATTTATCACTTACTATTTTTAATTAATGATTATGTGGAACATAATCTCATTATAACGTTAAACCGTGTCCATCGAAAACTGGTATAACACGAGCGTGAAAAAAACAGAGAGATATAAAACTATTTATGTTATAGGAGTTTATCACGAGTACGACTTTGTGCACCCCCACTAAACCAGGGGTGCACATTCCTCCTTTTATTATTCGTTGATATCTAACCTTGGTTACTTGTCTTGAATAAAATTGTAGATCAAAATCAAACAAAATTGGTCACTTATAGAAAACTCCCATTATTTTCGTCTTAATCAAATTTTCATGATCTCTTCTCCGATCTCTCAAACAAAATTGTAGATCAAAATCAAATCTTCTTGTTAATAAATTAGTGATATTACCCAATGCATCATCTTCCATCTATTTATCATCCCGTCAAATTCTAAACAAGCTCTTTCATAATTTCCCGAATCAGACCTTAATTTCCTACTCCACCCTTTTCCTTCTTCTAACTCCATCAAAACAAGAAATCAGAAAGATTCGAATCCTGCTTACGGAGTAGCGGCTAAAATCTCTATTTTTGATCGAAACGACATACCCATAGATGGGTTTTTCACTATGTTGATGATGAAAACTGTTAAAGATAGATGATTTAATTTCTATCATATTTATTATCTTTTAAAGATAAAACTTTTGATCGATAAATATGTAAGCGATGATTTCATAGAGTTAAATAGTAAGGGAATTTTGTTCTTTCACTCTCTTGGTTTTTGCATAACGAATTTAGTAGTGTGGTTTGTGATACTGCCAAAGCAGATGATATTATAATCAGTAACTGATTGATTAGCCCGTGAAGAAAGTGAATCAAGGAGAAAATGAGATTGAGATATATGGGGCCAATATTGTCTCCGATTCCCCATGTATTCATTTCCAAATTACAAAAATTATAAAAACAAAAAAGAAAAGCAAATACCTAAGGTTAGATATTATCCAACAGAAATGGAAGGAATGTGCACCCCTAGTTAGTGGGGGTGCACAAAGTCGTACTGGTTTATCACGATCTTTCTAAGACTTCATTTACATTAATTTCCTTGAATGGGACTTACAGGGATTTCAAAACTTTCTCACACCAAAAACTCAAATCCAACGAAGAACTCCCCTCCCGCCTGATCTTTCTTTATTTAGATCGACTTTGGAGCAGATTTGAGCGGATCAAGCACCATCTCTCGCTGTTAGGGTACCAACCCTAACTGGTCACAAGCCCATGGATATAACTCATCTAATAAACCGATCTGTTAGTTGAGGGGATCCAAGGGTTATGAAGTACATATTCTGACCCATCTAAGCCATGTGGGACTAAGGTCCTAACATTCCACCACGCTTCCAAACCCAACGTCCTCGTTGACCCACTCTATCGACACTGACCCGATGATAGCCATTTTCTTCTTTGGCGGCTCCATTCACCTATCAGTATTCAATGTGGTCACACTATGCCCATACATAGGTGCCCTTACATCTTAATCTAGCATATAGGTCACGCCTTCCGTGGATCGGGCTTGGGTCATGGTGGCTGGCTCTGATACCAAATGTTAGGGTACCAACCCTAACTGGTCACAATCCCATGGATATGAATCATCTAATAAACCGGTCTGTTAGTTGAGGGGATCCAAGGGACTTATGAAGTACATATTCTGACCCATCTAAGTATTCTGACCCATCTAAGCTATGTGGGACTAAGGTCCTAACACTCGCTCTCTTTCAACTGGATCTACACTTATGATGTGTTTTTTTTTTTTTTTT
>JAJJMA010069321.1:10847-22853 GCA_023529015.1 Papaver nudicaule
AGTTCTACCTACCGATTAGGTTTCGGTACTGGTCTGGTTCTTGTTGTTGCATATTATGGCATTGCTCCATGGATCTGTGGCCGCTCTTGCAGGTATAGGCTCGGTTTCTTCCCAAAGAAGAAATCGGAGTTTATCATCAACTTCGTTTCAAGTCAAACAATAACAATAAATCTATCATCGACATCATCTCCACCCATGTTTCCCTGTTCTAGGTGGTAATCGGATTATAATTTGGAATGATGTTTTTGTGACCTTGTTGTGCTGGGTTATCTCAACAATCCATTTACAGTTAGATCTAATTTTATTTTAGTTTATTATGTTGTAGCAATAGTTATTTTCTTAACTCTGTTTTCGATTGGGTTTAGTCTAATATTGGGTTTTTGTATGTTCATCTTCAATCTTCTGAAGTGTTGGCTCAAATGGAAGAAAATGTTACTCTTTGGAGGAAAATCACAATCAGCAACAAGAACAACAAAAACTCAAGATATGGAAACAAAGACAACAAAAATCAGTTCAAGTTCGTCATTTACTACCACTGATAAGACATCTCCAAAGCCGAGTCGGCCTGATTCGTTCCCAACCAGACTTCTAAAGATAGATTCAAACAAAAACTGCTACTGCTACCGTTACTTGAGACACTGCTATTGTTACCACTGTTACGTGAGATACTATTATTGTTACTTAGGTCATTGTTACCCTGATTGCATTAGGCAATCTAAAATTAAAAATTCTAGTTCATGTTATCTACATGTTCTGAGACATTTAGGGTTGAATTTGATTCAGTCATCGCCCCGTGCCTTGACACAAATTGGTTTTCTTTCCAAAATCAGTTTGGCCTTAGATGTTGGTCCTCTACTTTGCGAGAGAGAAGAAGGTACTTTGAAACTGTTTTAAGAACGGGAAGGATATAACCGACATGCAAGAATTGGTGGAGACACTACAACTTGTATGACTGTATTATGATCTCGAAAATTCTCTGCAAGGTTTCCGATTCTTAAATCAGAGTTATCAATATATCTACTGAAGTTAGCCTCTTTTCCGAAGAAAAAAATATATTATAGGAGTGTAACAGAGATGTATTAGAGAAATAGCACTTCCCGTCTATGCTTAAACCATTAAACGCAGAAGAGCACCCACACTGAATGGTTTGGCGCTCCCATGTTTGCGCTAAGCCGTCAAATGCAAGAGAGCATATACGTTGAATAGTTCTCTTCTAAACTGGGTTACACTCGTAATCTTAACAATTTGCAAACAGAAATGATAGACGGACCGCCATTTTTTCCACCATTCCATCTAAGGGCCTAAAGACTCTGTGACTGATACATACAGATCGGCAGCGGACTTGATGAGGAAGATCCCATCATTAGAACTGCTGGTGGGAAATTGAGTGGGCTAAAATCTCCGTTTAACAAATCATTTTTCATTTGCAAACTGGGCTTTGTGCACTAATAATTTGCATACTCGTTACTTTTTTTTTTTCTGAAGGATGGAAGTAGGCTTGAGCAACGGATGGATTTTGGCGGGTTTGGTACCACCCGTGTCCAGCCCGCCCAAATGGCGGATTTGGAAATTGCACCCGTGTCCAGTCCATCACCCGCCGGATTCGGGTTTAGCGGGTGAGCGGACTGGATACTGATAGTCCGCGGATTTTGTTTAAGTTTCGCAAAAAGAAAAAAAAAACTCATGGAGCCAGAACAAGCGGCAAATATCCCATCTTCAAAACGAAACTATGATAATTGCAATGAAGAATTAATCATTAAATTGCTAATTGCATTGAAGAATCGATGTAGAGACAGAAACTCTCACCCACTTCTTAATCGTACAACCTCTAAAACCCAATCAAATCATAGAAACCACCAAACACACAGACGAGAAATCCCTAATTTCTGCTTCTCACGAATCCCTAATATCCGCTACTTCTTCACTGTAATCTCTCGAGGCTTAACCGTACACATTTGTATATATAAATATAAACTTTCCTATAATATCCCTGATATATAGGTATCATCCCTAGATTACCCTTAAGGTCGGGTACCCAACGGATTTGACGGATTTACCCGTGTCTAGTCCACCAAATGACGGATCGAGTACCCATCCGCTAAAGTGCGGATCGGATTGAATAAATCCAGCGGGTACCCATCCGTTGCTCAGCCCTAGAGGGAAGGCTACAAGGAGCCCCCAACATTTTGGCATGAGTGATGCTGTAGATATAAAGAGTACCGACAAACCTAGCGAGTGCGTGAGGCTCCCCCCATCTATGACGTACCTACATATCTGCGACGTCAACAAACACCCAGTCAAAACTTCCGTTTTTTATAGTTTTTTGAAAAGAAATTAGTCTACCTTTTCCCTCCTTCTCTCTCTATCTCTCTATTCTAATCTCTCTTTCTTCAACGTTCGTTTTTTCTCGCTCCACACAACGAAGAAGACGAAGCAGAAGAAGAAAAGAAGTATAATGAAACCAATAAAAAACCCTAATAATTCCTTCTAAGTTAGTTTCTCAACTGAATTTCTCTCTTTATTTAGATCTCGGTAGATCTCGATCTGGTCGAGAATGTTTCAGAATCTACTGGGATCAGTTCGTCAATCACTAGATTTTAGATCTTCAATTAATGGAAGAGGAGGAGGAGATGAAGGAGGAGGAAGATTTGTTGAGAAGATTAATAGTTGTATTAGAAAATCAGGGATTTTTACTAGACCTAATTCCTCATTATTACCAGCACTTCCTTCATCTCAATCTATAACCCTAAAAGATAACAATAATAATGAACCTGAGATTAGGTGGAGAAAAGGTGAGTTGATTGGTTGTGGTGCTTTTGGGAGAGTGTATATGGGTATGAATCTTGATTCTGGTGAACTTCTCGCTATCAAACAGGTTTGCCCTAATTCTTATCTTTTAAATTTGGGTTTTTATTGTTTTGTTTTTATTTTGGGTTAGTTCTGATCTTATGCTTCTTTTATTTCAGGTTATGATCCCGTCGAATAATGCTTCTAAAGAGAAAGCACAGGTATGGATCAGATAAGATGATTTCTACTTGAATTTTAAAAAGTGTTTACTTTAATGAAGTCGGTGCTGAGTTAGTAGATCTGTAGTTTGAAATTGGAAAGTTAATTATGATCCCAAACATGCCTTATAAATTAAAAAAATTCATTGATTTTTCAATCAATATTGATTTAATTTCCTATAAATGTTGACTTGTGGAATCAATATAATGAAAAAAACTGGCAATTTGTGCTAAGAGGATATTTGTTGTTTCAGTATGTTAGAGGTTCTTGTGAATTATAATGAACAATTTGATTTGGTGGAAATAGGCTCATATTCTGGAGCTAGAGGAAGAAGTTAAATTACTAAAGAATTTGTCACACCCCAACATTGTGGTGAGTGTCGAATTCAGTCTCATTTTATTGAAGTGATGGTTTGTTCTTTTGGCTGTGTGATTTTATTCTTTTGTTTTTTGTGATGCAGAGGTATGTGGGAACTATTCGGGAGGAGGGAACATTAAATATCTTGTTGGAATTTGTTTCCGGGGGATCAATTTCATCGCTTCTTGGGAAACTTGGTTCTTTCCCAGAGACGGTGAGTTACTCTAATTCGTTAAACTTTAGAAATAGATTCATTTTTGTTGCTGGAGGGTCGAGTTGTGGTGCGTAGTGCGTACTCATGTTACCAGGAACTGTCTGTTGAACACAGGTAATAAGAAAGTATACGAAACAGATGTTGCTGGGGCTAGAGTATCTTCATAAGAACGGCATCATGCATAGGGACATCAAGGTATGTCGTGTTGCATTAATTTGGTTCATGCTCTCCCTCTTTCTCTTTTTTCTTAGCTGATTATACTTTTGGTGTACAATCAGGGGGCTAATATTCTGGTAGATAACAATGGTGGTATTAAGCTTGCTGACTTTGGAGCTTCTAAGCAAGTTGTTGAGCTGGTAAAAAGTTTTTCATTTCTATCCCTTGATGCACAATAAACTATAAACTTGTTTATATCTCAAACATGCCTTGTCATCTAAACCTCATGGAATTTTGCAGGCTACTATTACGGGTGCGAAATCAATGAAGGGTACTCCATACTGGATGGCTCCCGAAGTCATTCTCCAAACAGGACATAGCTTGTAAGGATCACAATAGGCGACTATCTAATTTCTAGAATTTTCCCTGAAAGTTTGATTGTTTGGTTTGCGTTTTGCCAATCTTCACTCCTTTTTTCTTTTTGAACTGGAAGTAGATTGCTTAGTGGATTCAATGTTTTTTTAATTTTCGTTTTAGTTCTGCGGATATTTGGAGTTTTGGATGTACTATGATTGAGATGGCTACTGGAAAACCTCCTTGGAGTCAACAGTTCCAAGAGGTAGGCTCTATTTTGTGTTTTGGTTTGGTTTTACAATATAATTTATAAATGATGACTAACTATTGTCCCAAATACAGGTTGCTGCTCTCTTTCACATTGGGACAACAAAATCTCATCCACCCATCCCTGAGCATCTGTCAGTGGAGGCAAAGGATTTTCTTTTGAAATGTTTGCAGAAGTAGGTTATTACTCTCATTTCTTAACTTTGAATAAACCAAGAGCTAAAATAAAATTATAAAGCATGAGAATTGTTTGAGAATTTTTTTGTTGTCTCTGAAATCATGTCTCGCCTCCATTACCTTTATTGCCGGAGTGAGTTGGCCCTTAATAAACTTCCTGTTAGGTTTTCCATATTCCTTTCTTGGCAGAGTGAGCTTGTAATGCAATCCGCAACCTTTGTGTAACATATATCCTTCCTAGTATAGAGAACTTAATACATACATAAGGACGGCAAAAGCCTCCATGGAAAAGTCTGAACTGATAGCTGTCTTCTGTTTATCTTTTTTTAAAGAAAGCTCACATATTTGTATTTGCAGGGAGCCATACTTACGATCATCTGCATCAGAACTGCTGCAGGTACTATTACTGGATAGTATATTGTTAATTTGTTCTTATTTTTTCATAAAATCACAATAGGATTTTTAAATGTCCAGTTAGAATTGTTACTTATTTGTTTGCTAATTTCACAGCATCCTTTTGTTACTGGGGAATATCAAGAAACTCATACAGTACTTCGCACTTCAGTTATGGTCAGTTTGTACATTTTAAATCTTATGCTTCAGCAACTGGTTGTCGTAATTAGATACTTCTTTCTTTACCTTCTTTAATTATGTTATAACTGATCTTACTAATCATATTGATCTCCTTCAGGAGCCCTCTGTAAGCATGCTGCCAGCATCGGGTTCAAACCTGAGAAACTCGTAAGAACTACCACTCTTTGAACTATCTACTTCTCCCTAGAGTCTAGATTATTTTATTACTTCCAATATGACTATGATTCTTTTTGTGCTGCAGCATTAACCTTGTGTCTAAACCTCGGAGAACTTTAAGTGGTTTGAAGGATGTATGTGACATGCGCAATAGTGTACGGTGCTCAACAATATACCCAGAGAAGTTTTCTGAGACTAGTGCATTTTGGGGAACTAGGACCAGTGATGATGACATGTGTGTCATTGATGACAAAGATGACACGTTCGTTGGTGGATCAGTAAACTTCAGTTCATTGTTGCCGGAAGACCTAAATAAGGTATGAAATAGTGTACGTCTCACATAGTATTTACTTGGTTAACAAAAAAAACTTGAGTAACTTAACGGGTGTTTTATTAATGTGTATAATGTAGAGCTTTAATCCTATGTCTGAGCCTGTTGATGATTGGCGATGCAAGTTTGATGTTAGTTCAGAGTTAGGAAGTGGAATGAACTTAGATCCTGGTGTAACAGTTAACGGTTTCTCTTTTGATCACGGAGCACCTGCAAATGCAGAAAACAATTCCACAGTTCCTTCTGGGCCATCAGGTTCTGAGGATGATGATGATGTTACCGAGTTAAAAATTAGAGAGTTCTTGGATGAGAAGGTAATTCCTTATGGTGCTATGTTCTGAGTGAATAACCACATGAAGCTATTTCAGTTAGGCGTGGCATCCTGTAAATTACTACTTGATAGCAATATATTAGCCTTTTGAGTTCTCTGGTGAATGATTTTCAGGCAGTGGAATTGAAAAAGCTGGAAACACCACTCTATGAAGAGTACTACAACACTGTGAATGTCAATGCTTCGAGTCATTTGGGACGTGTACTAAGGAATTTGCAAGATGAAAATTCTCCAAGTTACTTGAAGTTACCTCCCAAGAGTAGGTCACCGAGCCATGTAGTTGGCCGAAGAAGTATTTTGCCAAGTGATTGTCCATATGCTGGAAGCCCTGTGAGTTCTAGCAGGCGGATGTCGAATGTTAATGGTGTAAATAATAAAGTTTTGCAAGAGATTCCTTCGCCTCAAACAGGACAACAACTTGATTCTCAACAACAAACAGTCAGCCCGAGGTTTGTGGAATGGTTAATGATAGTCTTATCCCTTCATTATTGTTGTATGTGTTTCCTTGATCTGCTTGGGCACTAACTCACTTGTATATGCAGCACCTATGCCGAGAGGCAGAGGAAGTGGAAGGAAGAGCTCGATCAAGAGCTTGAGAGGAAACGAGGTAAATCTTAGATCATCTTGGTAAAACACATTAATCATGAGGGGTTAAACAACAATGCTCCCTGTTGTCTTTTACCTATGTATTAAACATTCCTCATACGCACATAAGACACTGGTAGGAGCTAGAATTTAATGCATACCATTTAAGAGATTAAATACAGTCCATTTCATTTGGAATCAAGCTTTCATGTCCACTTGCATGCAAACGTGGTTTTCTGCACAACTTGGCTGCCCTAGTTACTTTTGTGATTCAATAATAATTGGAAGCTGTTTGACTTTGAATATTTAAAAGAAGCTTCGGCCTAGTTTTGTTGCAGTATAATTTTCTTCAATTGGTGTTGGTTAAAGTATCATATCTCCTCCGTGATAATTACTCATACAAAATGTACACACATATCTGCAGAGATGATCCGTCAGGCAGGTGTTGGGAGCACGTCGTCTCCAAAAGATCGACCTCTGAATCGGCAGAAATCCCACCGGTTAAGATTATTCTCATCTCCAGGAAAATGAAGTGTGAAGTATAATAATTTGTTGTCTACCACTAGTGTTCCAATCAGATTCTATTTCTTCTGATGGACTAGACAGAGTGAGTGATTACTGATGATGTATGTATCTCTATTTTTGGTCGAAATGGTCCTAATAAGATCAGGTTGGTTGGGTTAGTCATTCGTAGCCCATCTCCACATCAACCGCATAGCAGGCAAATGCAACATGGAAACCATAGAAAGGAAATTGGTATCACTCTTGTACGCTCTCTTCTTTCTTCACCCCAAAAGCTTGTTCTAGTTTGTAATACAAACAAAATTGTTTGAAAATATACATATATGTATTTGATGTTAGTTTTTAATATTTACATTTATTTTCCAGTGTCAAAAGAAGGAATAACCACCATGGACATATGCGTTGCCATATTCACGTTTACAAGAGAACTGTAAAAACTAACTGTAAAAACCAAGAAGCAACAATCAAACGTGTTTGGGGTTTGTTTTCTATCTTTTACTTATTAGGGTTTCTGAATTATGCTGCGGAACGTTACAGATATCTGACTCAACTTAGAATCTAAATTTTTGGAAGTTTCTATACTTTAATTGACAACACACAACATCAAGTGGATGAAGTCTACACATAACTCGAGAACTAAATATACAACCCTAGGATGAACAAGGGCATAGGCTGTTTTTTTTTTTTTTTTTTACCTGAGAATCAGAAATTACTGCAAAGAAACCTATAGGATTTCAAAACGAGTATTTGATGATAATCAAAAAAACTTTTGCAATTGTAGCATTCTAGTATAATTTGATAAAATTACTATGTATGGTAAATTGAACCTATGGGAGGTCGAAACGAGTACACTCTTTATGCAACTTATATGTCGTTGAGTTCATAGAGAATCCTCTTTAAGGGTACAATTTTGATCAGTTATGAGTGCTGTATTCCTGCCCATTTCGTTGCCAGTTTGCTATTGGCTAGATGGACTTCATACAGTTACACAACTCGTGAGGTGGGGTAACTACCAGGTTGGTACAATTTCTACAAATAGGGCATTAAAACTGAGGGTATGGTTCCCAACTACGGTAAAATTCGCAGAAGTCATGTGTGCCATTGGTTACCCAAAAAACAAAAAAAAAAGTCTTAGAATCAAAGTTATTTGGTAACGGTTCAGAGTTGGTGACTTTTCTTTTCTTTGCTTTTGTTGGTGACAATTACTTCAGCATTGCTAATGGGGGGACGGGATTTGTCCCCCCCATTAGCAATCTTGAATTACTTGGGCAGTGTTTTGCGCTTTTTACGCGTCTATGTTATGAAACTAAGCATGTCCCAATTATTGAGAATCTATGCTTTTGTCAATGCAATTTACGTTTTGATGGATTGTTTTTCGGTACTTTTTGCGCACTTACTAATGATGTAATTTGCATGTCATACAACCTTGGTTGTCTTAAGATTTTGTTCATTTGCATAAACATGATAAGATAAGGAGAAGATTTGCTTAGGTAATCTATTAAAGCAAGATTTAGAAGTGGATGTTGACAATCTATAAAGAGAAACCCTAAAACTCCAAGGAGTGGACACACAAACTCCACGTCCAAACCTTACCTTTCTCGTTTATAAGGATCGCTGGAATGAAATGCAGCTGTACTTTGAAATACCACACTCCCAAGAATATTCTTGGAATGCAATCGGTCGTGCTCAACTGTTGTTCGCTCCTCCCGTCCGCTGGAGATTCCAATATCAAATGTCTCTTCAATTTGTGATTATTCTCTTCAATTTGTGATTACTACTAGCATAGCATAGCATAGTTATGAACAAATGCACTGTTGTAGATAAATTGATGACCGTCGGTAATGACTGTTTTTAATTTGGTGAGTAATATGATGGGTCTTCAGAAAAGATATGTAGGTAGGTGAAAGCGAGCTGAAAATGTCATGCTCATGGAAAGAGAGGGATATGAGAAGTCCATCATCAGCTGATGACTGATGAGATTGTGAGGAGATTTGAGTAAGGGATTAAAGAGAGAGATGGGGCAGGATTTTGGAGCATGTTCATGGTGCGACCCACAAAACTTTCGGATAGCGACTAGTCTTCAGCCACCACCAGTACCCTTACCATCGTACTCTGTGGTACACCCCAACTTGGCTTTCCTTTTGTATTCCCCCACGATACTTGCTTTTCACAAACTTTTACTACGACCAATATCAGTATCACCCTTCAATTAGTTATGATTATTCCAGCTACTGGGGGGGGATTACGTTTAAACTATCATCGACAACAATAACATCGCCTATAACTTGTCTCTCATCAGTGTTATAACATGGAATGCTTGCGTTAGCTCCCAAACTTGCCATCTTGCCATGAACAAGTTAGAAAAGAAATGGCGATTCCTGTTATCAAGTAGCCAACAGAACTTGCGATTTTTTTTTTTTTTTTTTGGGAATAAAATCAAATTTAATTAGATACTACGAGACAGTAAAATATTTCAGATTTTGTAAAAATGAGTAGATAATATTAATAATATAAATATTTTTCCATTACCAAGCAGTAGAAGCAACAATCATTTTTTTAGCAAACTTTTTCAGCTGCACCTAGTCAATAACTACCTTAACTAACTAAGTAACTAACTGACTAACCATGTTATTTTAGTACCAACATTAGTGTTCTGAGAATTCACTATTAGAAAAGAAAAAAAAATCGAAAATACAGCAGCACAACTGGATGGTGGTACTATACCAGCTAACTAGTTAGACATAATTAAAGTGATGCAGAAACAGTACTGTTTTTCTTATGTAGCCACGCAAAAATGATCCCATTTTGCCAACTCTGCTTTGTTTCCACTATCCTTGCACCTTCTGTGCCTATGCAGATTTCCAATTCCCATTTCACCTGCGACATCACCCTTACCATCTGTCTCCTCGCTTACATTTGAGTCCTTAGTTATCTCTGCTTCATCTATTTCCTGGGCGGCATAATTCTCATCCTCTACTTCTTCATCTTCTCCTTGTTCTTGGTCTTCGCTGAATACTTGTTCTTTCAAGAGAAGTCTAAGACGACCATTTACTCTTTCAGCTTGAAAACAAGTCGGCGAAGTTGCAACAGAAATCACTTTGATCACTAGCCGCCCGCCTTCACGGTGTGGCCTAAATTAAACATTACAATCGCTGCTGTGGCTGATTGAAGTCAATGGGGGAGGGAAAGATCGTCGAGGACTAGTTATTACCTTCTCATGCATTGCAAGTTGTTGAGAATTCGATCTTTTCCTCGCAGGGCTCCCACAACTCTCAACTGACCTCGGAGAATCAGGAAAGTTAACATTGTCATCATCGACATTCGTACCTGTCTCACAACCTAAAGTCTCGGTGCACAGTTCCAAGCTCTTTCCGCTAAGGGCCGATGACGAACGCTTAACCAAAGGATGAATGTAAGGCGACCTTTCTTTCTTTTCATCATCTGCTTGATCAACTTTGCTTATAGACTCAATAGAACTCCAGCTATCCGAGCTGGTAGTTTTCTGCTTGTATGTGCTGTTATTGTTGCTGCTGCCATGACTGTAGTAGTTGTGAGGCTGCTCGGTGCTAAAACGGGATTCTGACACTGTAGGAGACCTCATGTCACATAAAAATGCGAGCTGATTTGAGGACACTTGGAGACCTAGGGTGCGAGGCTCAAAGCACGATTGGAAATTTTGACAAACTACAGACGACATAATTAATGACGGTCGAAAAGTAAGACTAGAACAAAGAAGTTACCAAAGACTGGTTTTTGGTGTAGAATGTGTTGCAAAAAGATTAAGACAGAAAGCACTTAAAAGAACATAAGAATTAGGGTTTGAGAGAAGGAATTTTGAGTTGAAGTGAATTTTGGGATGCTAGAAAAAGAATAGTAGTATATGAAGATGAGAAGAAGACATGAGGGATAAGCAATGAAGATGAGGGAGTATTTATAGTCCACTTAAAAGCATCCTAAAGAAACTATTTATTGAGTGGACAACTTTTACTTCACCACATGAGAAAAGGTTACAGGACTTGGGGACTATGTATATATTCTGCAATTGCAATATAGAGATTGAATGTTTCCCAACTCCACATATAATAAATTCCACGTATCCTGAGGCCTTATATTCTATCTAAACCACATTGACTGATAAATGTTTGCCAAACATTTTTTCATTGGTGGATCTAGTCACATAATAAATATCCAAAATAGAAATAATTTGCCATTTGTATTTATGTTCGAGTCCAAAAATGAAAATGTGTTGCAACAAAGAACTCTGGAACAAATTAAACAACTAGACAAGTTGGAAGAAAACACGAGTACAGACAGACCAGGTCAGTCTCGTGGTATACAGAGTCTATAGACGCTTGGTGGTTCCATACGAGCGAAGGATTTTGATTTTTTATCTGCCAGCATGAAATGACTTGGATATCAACTTTAGAGCACATAATGGATGATTTTGAAACTGAGATGACCGGGGAAAAGAAACACAAGGGACAAGGAGTGATGGCAAATGTACCACACGTTTTGCTGAGTTGGGAAACTTCTTACCAATATCAAAGTCATTTCCAAAGATTTTAGCTATATCATAGATTCATAGTGTAAATTTATGGTTGTACGAATAATTTTACTACTAATCTCTAAATGATACTCACTCTGTCCCGATAAAAATGGTACTTTCACAATTTTGATTTAGCTTACCATCATACTAAAATTGACATTTACTTACTTTTACAAAAAAAAAAAAAATACAAAAAAATAAAATAAAAAAAAATACACCAATTCTTGGAAATACATGGCCACATATGAAGGTTTGGTCATAGTCAAAAACCAAACCAATGAAATAGATGTTAAGTATATGTTTTCATTGATGGGAGGATGAGTAAGACACCATTGGATTGGTTAGTGGGCCTGTAAAAAGAGGAATATTACATGTAACACACAATGGAAGATGCTGAAGTTTATAGGGCC
>JAJJMA010069328.1:0-76407 GCA_023529015.1 Papaver nudicaule
GCGTGAAAAGATGGATGGCCGGGTAGTGGATCCCGGTGCCGATGCCGCGTTCCTTCATCTGCGCCATGAACTCGGCGCGGGTGATCGTCAGCCGGTCGAGCGGCAGCGTGACGAGGAACATGTGCCAGTTGCCGTGCTCGAATTCGGCGAGCGGCAGGCCGAGGCCGAGCTGCACGGCCGGGCCGCCTGCGAACGCGGCGAAATACGCGCGCGCGAGCGCATGGCGCTGCGCGGTGAAGCGCTCGAGGTGCGGCAGCTGGCCGAGGCCGACGCGCGCGGCGACGTCGGTCAGGTTGTACTTGCCGCCGAGCACGTCGCAATCCATCCCGTCGAAGCCCGTGCGCGTGATGCCTTGCAGCCGGTACTTCTGCGCGAGCGTCGCCTCGTCCTCGTTGTTCAGCACGAGCGCGCCGCCTTCGATCGTCGTCAGGTTCTTGTTCGCGTGGAAGCTGAACGACACGATGTCGCCGAGCGCGCCGATGCGCTTGCCGTTCCACGTCGAGCCGAGCGCCTGCGCCGCATCTTCGATCACGCGCAGGTTGTGCGCGCGCGCGATCGCGTACAGGCGGTCCATGTCGACCGGCAGGCCGGCCAGGTAGACCGGGATGATCGCCTTCGTGCGCGGCGTGATCGCCTGCTCGAGCTTGTCGAGGTCGAGGTTGCGCGTGACGGGATCGATGTCCGCGAACACGGGTGTCGCACCCGTCTCGAGGATCACGTTGCTGGTCGAGACCCACGACGCCGGGCTCGTGATCACCTCGTCGCCGGCACCGACGCCCGCGATGCGCAGGCCGATTTCGAGCGTGCAGGTGCCCGAGTTGAACGCGCGGACCGGACGGCCGCCGCAGTATTCGGACAGCGCCGCTTCGAATTTCTGGCACTGCGGGCCGGTGGTGATCCAGCCCGAGCGCAGCACTTCGACGACGCCCTGGATGGTTTCCTCATCGATCTCGGGGCGGGTGAACGGCAGAAACGGAGCGATAGTCTGGCTCATGAACGCTTAGGCCTGTAATGGCGTGTAATAAAAGGGTCGGGCGGTCCCGTCCGAAACCGGCATTAAACACCGGTTGGCGGATTCGTACCGTGATTTTTTGTAGGCGGACGCTTAACGCCGCGAGGCATGCTCAGCTTCGCGCAAGCACGAGCACCCCGATCAGGATGATGCCGATGCCGACGAGCCGCTGGACCGACAGCACCTCGCCGAACAGGTACCACGCCGCGAATGCGTTGACGACGTAGCCGAGCGACAGCATCGGGTACGCGATCGACACGTCGACCCGCGACAGCCCGAGGATCCACACGACGACGCTCAGCACGTAGCAGCCGAGGCCGCCGATGATCGGCAACTGGGTCGCGATCTTCAGGCCGACCGGGACGATGTTCGCACGGCTGAATTCGAAGTGCCCGACGGCGTTGACGCCGGCTTTCAGCAGAAGTTGCGCACAGGCGTTGAGCATCACGCCGGTGATGATGCAGACGAACGAAACGGGATTCATGCGGTGGGCGTCCTTACGATTGCGGTTTCTCGACGATCACGCGGCGGTTGTCGCGCGCGATCACGCGCATCGGCACGCCTTGCTTGACCAGCGTGTCGTACTCGCCGGGCGGCATGATAGCGAGCGCGTGGGTTTCCTGCTGCCAGCGCGCGATCCATTCGTCGACGGTCGGAATCCACTTGTTCGGCTCGACCGAGATCCCGAACGCGAGCTCGTCCTGGCGATGGACCATGATCGTGGTGTGGCCCATATAGAACGGGAAGGTGTGATCGAGCATCTCGATCGAGTAGAACGGCGTGTCGGGCGGCAGCTTCGCCAGTTCGGCGCGCACGGCGGGCGCGAGCAGCGCGCCCGAACTGTAGCGGCCGAACTCGTCGTGCCCGGTGCCGCCGATCGTGCCGAACGCGAGCCAGGCGGCGCCGAACGCGGCGATCGCGGCGGCCACGCCCGTGCGGCGGTTCAGCCACGCGGCTGCGAGCGTCAGCGCGGCCGAGATCGCGAGGCCCGCGTACAGCCACATCTGGAACGCGCGGTACAGCGCGTTCGGCGTGCGGGCGTCGCCCTGGTACGCGAGGAAGATGATCCCGAATGCCGCGACGACGAAGAACACGAGGTAGCCGAGCAGGTGGCGGCGGAACCGGTCGGCCGACATCAGCGGCAGGTACGCGCCGATGATCAGCGCGAGCGCCGGCGCGACCGGCAGCACGTACGAGAGCAGCTTCGAATGCGACGCGCTGAAGAACAGGAAGATGAACGCGCTCCAGATCAGCAGCACGAGCATCGGCGCGAAGCCGTTCGGCTGGCGCGGCATCCGCAGCGCATGGCGGAGGCTCTGCCACGCGACCGACAGCCAGGGCAGGAAGCCGACCAGCAGCACCGGGACGAAGTAGTACAGCGGGCCCGGGCGGTTCTGTTCCGGGGTCAGGTAGCGGCGGAACTGCTGGACGATGAAGAAGAAGTTGAAGAACTCGGGGTTGCGCTGCTGGACGAGCACGAACCACGGCGTGACGATCGCGAAGAAGATCACGAGGCCGCTGACCAGGTACAGGCGCTTCCACAGCGCCCAGTCGCGCGCGATCAGCGTATAGAGCACGAGTACGGCGCCGGGCAGGATCAGGCCGACGAGGCCCTTCGACAGCACCGCGAACGCCATCGCGGCCCAGCACGCCCACATCCAGCCGCGCACCGCGGCCGGGCGCAGCCCGGGCCGCTGCGCGAGCAGCAGCGAGCAGAGCGACAGCGCCATCCAGAACGCGAGCCCCATGTCGAGCGCGTTGAAATGGCCCATCAGGTTCCAGTACGGCGAGCACGCGAGCACGACGGCCGCGAGGAAGCCCGACAGCGGGTTGAACAGGCGCGCGCCGGTGAAGCCGACGAGCAGGATGCCGGCGAAGCTCACGACGGCCGTGTAGAGGCGCGCCTGCCATTCGCCGATGCCGAACCACGCGAACGTCAGCGCGTTCAGCCAGGTCTGCAGCGGCGGCTTCTCGAAGTACTTGTAGCCGTTGTAGCGCGGCGTGATCCAGTCGCCGGTGACGAACATCTCGCGCGCCATCTCCGCGTAGCGGCCTTCGTCGCTCGGGATCAGGTGGCGCAGCCCGAGCGGCGCGAACCAGACGATCGCGAGCGCGACGAGCAGGAGGACGAGCGTGATGCGATTGAGCGGTAGCCTCGACGGCGTATCGTTCATGGATTTTCAGCCTGGTGGTTGTTGTGACGGGCCGCCGGCGGGTTGCGCCGGGGGCGGGCGGCCTGGCCGGGCCGATCCGGGGATCGACCCGCTGCGCCGGCCCGAGTTTTACCGCATCGGCGATTAACGTTCAATTAAGAGCGCGGCAGCGACTTTGCGGCCCTCGGCCATCAGGATGTTGTAGGTGCGGCAGGCGGCCTGGAAATCCATCGTCTCGACGCCGATCCGCCTGGCCGTGAGTGCCGCGACGAGCCGCGGGTGCGGGAAGCGCAGCCGCGCGCCGCTGCCGAAGATCACGAGTTCGGGGGGGCGGGTCGAGCAGCATCGCGAAATGCTCGGGCGCGAGCGCGTCGAACGACGACACGGGCCAGGCCTGGACCGGCGCGCCGGGCAGCACGATGACGCTCGTTTCATGGCGTTCGAGATTGACGTCGACATAATCGGGGCCGTAGCCGGTGACGGTGTTGAGCGCGCCGCTCGCGTCCTGGTGCAGTTTCAAATCGGTATTCCGCGGTTCCGTAGGGGAGAGTGTCGCAGGGCCGCAGGGGCCCGGGTGGCCGGTTTCGCGCGCCTGCGCACGCGGGACGCCTGACGGCGCGGGCCCGGCGCGGCTATGGTGCATTGCGAAAGTCGGCCAAAATCCGCTAAATTATAACTTTTTGGTCGCCCCCGGGCGCCACTTGCATCGCGCGCTGCCACAAGTCGTGCCCGATCGCCCGCATTTTCCCAGTCTAGACAGCGCGCACAGACCGGCCGCTTTCCAGTTTTGATCCCGTCCCCCCCGGCCGCAAGGCCAACCCAGGAACCGTGTCGTCGTGAAACCGATTCAGAAGTCGAACAAGCTGCTCAACGTGTGCTACGACATCCGTGGCCCGGTGCTCGAGCACGCGAAGCGCCTCGAGGAAGAAGGCCACCGCATCATCAAGCTGAACATCGGCAACCTCGCGCCGTTCGGTTTCGACGCGCCGGACGAGATCATCCAGGACATGATCCGCAACCTGCCGGCGTCGTCGGGCTATTCGGATTCGAAGGGCGTGTTCTCGGCCCGCAAGGCCGTGATGCACTACACGCAGGAAAAGGGCGTCGTGGGCGTCGGCCTCGACGACATCTACATCGGCAACGGCGCGTCCGAGCTGATCGTGATGGCGACCCAGGGGCTCCTGAACGACGGCGACGAAGTGCTGCTGCCCGCGCCCGACTACCCGCTGTGGACGGCGGCGGTGAGCCTGTCGGGCGGCACGCCCGTGCACTACGTGTGCGACGAGCAGAACGCGTGGATGCCCGATCTCGACGACATCCGCCGCAAGATCACGCCGAACACGAAGGCGATCGTCGTGATCAACCCGAACAACCCGACGGGCGCGCTTTATTCCGACGAATTGCTGCTGGAGCTGATCGAGATCGCGCGCCAGCACGGGCTGATCGTGTTCGCCGACGAGGTCTACGACAAGATCGTCTACGACGGCCTCGAGCACACGGCGCTGGGCGCGCTGTCGGAGGACGTGATCACCGTCACGTTCAACAGCCTGTCGAAGAGCTATCGCTCGTGCGGCTACCGCGCGGGCTGGATGGCCGTGTCGGGCCTCGGCGGCGACAACCGCCGGCGCGCGAAGGACTACCTCGAAGGGCTCGGCATCCTGTCGTCGATGCGCCTGTGCGCGAACGTGCCGGGGCAGTTCGCGATCCAGACGGCGCTCGGCGGCTACCAGAGCATCAACGAGCTGATCGTGCCGAGCGGGCGCCTGTACAAGCAGCGCGAACTCGCGTATGACATGCTGACGTCGATTCCCGGCGTGACCTGCGTGAAGCCGCAGGCGGCGCTGTACATGTTCCCGCGTCTCGATCCGAAAATCTATCCGATCCAGAACGACCAGCAGTTCATACTCGACCTGCTGCTCGAGGAGCGCGTGCTGCTCGTGCAGGGCACGGGTTTCAACTGGGCGACGCCGGACCACTTCCGCGTGGTTTTCCTGCCGAACCTCGACGACCTGACCGATTCGATCAACCGGATCGCACGCTTCCTCGACGGCTACCGCAAGCGCCATTCGGCCTGAGCGGACAGGACCACACGGCACTCACTACTTCTTACTCATCGATCACACGCAGCATGGAACCGATCAAAGTTGGCCTGTTGGGCTTCGGCACGGTGGGCAGCGGCACCTTCACGGTGCTGCGCCGCAACCAGGAAGAAATCAAGCGACGCGCGGGGCGCGGCATCGAGGTGGCGCGCATTGCCGTGCGCAACCCGGCCAAGGCGCAGGCTGCGCTCGGCGACGACGCCGGCGCCGCGCAGATCACCGACGATTTCAATTCGGTCGTCGACGATCCGTCGATCGCGATCATCGCCGAGATGATCGGCGGCACGGGCATCGCGCGCGAGCTCGTGCTGCGCGCGATCGCGAACGGCAAGCACGTCGTGACGGCGAACAAGGCGCTGCTCGCGGTGCACGGCACCGAGATCTTCGAGGCCGCGCGCGCGAAGGGCGTGATGGTCGCGTTCGAGGCGGCCGTCGCCGGCGGCATCCCGATCATCAAGGCGCTGCGCGAAGGCCTGACCGCAAACCGCATCCAGTACATCGCGGGCATCATCAACGGCACGACCAACTACATCCTGTCGGAAATGCGCGATCGCGGGCTCGATTTCGCGACCGCGCTGAAGGCCGCGCAGGAGCTCGGCTACGCGGAAGCCGATCCGACCTTCGACATCGAAGGCGTCGACGCCGCGCACAAGGCGACGATCATGAGCGCGATCGCGTTCGGCGTGCCGGTGCAGTTCGACCGCGCGTACGTCGAGGGCATCAGCAAGCTCGACGCGACCGACATCCGCTATGCGGAAGAACTCGGCTACCGGATCAAGCTGCTCGGCATCACGCGCCGCGCCGAAAACGGCATCGAACTGCGCGTGCACCCGACGCTGATCCCGGAGAAGCGCCTGCTCGCGAACGTCGAAGGCGCGATGAACGCGGTCGTCGTGCACGGCGACGCGGTCGGCACGACGCTGTACTACGGCAAGGGCGCGGGCGCGGAGCCGACCGCGTCGGCCGTGGTCGCGGATCTCGTCGACGTCACGCGCCTGCATACGGCCGACCCCGAGCATCGCGTGCCGCATCTCGCGTTCCAGCCCGACAGCCTGTCGAACACGCCGATCTTGCCGATCGAGGAAGTCACGAGCGGCTACTACCTGCGCCTGCGGGTGGCCGACCAGACCGGCGTGCTCGCCGCCATCACGCGCATCCTCGCCGAATCGGGCATCTCGATCGACGCGCTGCTGCAGAAGGAATCGGAGCAGATCGAAGGCGCGAACGGCGAGACCGACATCATCCTGATCACGCACGAGACGCTCGAGAAGAACGTCAACGCGGCGATCGCGCAGATCGAGAGCCTCGCGACGGTCGTGTCGAAGGTGACGAAGCTGCGCATGGAAGCGCTGAACTGAGCGCGCTGAGGAAAACGACATGAATTACATCTCCACGCGCGGCGCCGGTATCGGCGAGCGCCATACGTTCTCCGACATCCTGCTCGGCGGCCTCGCGAAGGACGGCGGGCTCTACCTGCCGGCCGAGTATCCGAAGGTGTCGGCCGACGAGCTCGCGCGCTGGCGCGCGCTGCCGTACGCGGATCTCGCGTTCGAGATCCTGTCGAAGTTCTGCGACGACGTGCCGGCCGACGACCTGCGTGCGATCACGCGTCGTACGTATACGGCCGACGTATACAGCAACACGCGCCACGGCGAGAACGCGTCCGACATCACGCCGCTGAAGACGCTCGGCACCGAGCACGGCGCGCCGATCTCGCTGCTCGAACTGTCGAACGGCCCGACGCTCGCGTTCAAGGACATGGCGATGCAGTTGCTCGGCAACCTGTTCGAGTACACGCTCGCGAAGCACGGCGAAGCGCTGAACATCCTCGGCGCGACGTCGGGCGACACGGGCAGCGCGGCTGAATACGCGATGCGCGGCAAGGCCGGCGTGCGTGTGTTCATGCTGTCGCCGCACAAGAAGATGAGCGCGTTCCAGACGGCGCAGATGTTCAGCCTGCAGGATCCGAACATCTTCAACCTCGCGGTCGAAGGCGTGTTCGACGACTGCCAGGACATCGTGAAGGCCGTGTCGAACGATCACGCGTTCAAGGCGCAGCAGAAGATCGGCACGGTCAACTCGATCAACTGGGCGCGCGTCGTCGCGCAGGTCGTGTACTACTTCAAGGGCTATTTCGCGGCGACGCAGTCCAACGACGAGCGCGTGTCGTTCACGGTGCCGTCGGGCAACTTCGGCAACGTCTGCGCGGGCCACATCGCGCGGATGATGGGGCTGCCGATCGCGAAGCTCGTGGTCGCGACCAACGAGAACGACGTGCTCGACGAGTTCTTCCGCACGGGCGCGTATCGCGTGCGCAGCGCCGAGAACACGTATCACACGAGCAGCCCGAGCATGGACATCTCGAAGGCGTCGAACTTCGAGCGCTTCGTGTTCGACCTGCTCGGCCGCGATCCGGCACGCGTGATGCAACTGTTCCGCGACGTCGAGGAGAAGGGCGGCTTCGATCTCGCGGCGAGCGGCGATTTCGCGCGTGTCGCCGAGTTCGGCTTCGTGTCGGGCCGCAGCAGCCACACGGACCGCATCGCGACGATCCGCGACGTGTTCTCGCGCTACGACACGATGATCGATACGCACACGGCCGACGGCGTGAAGGTTGCGCGCGAGCATCTCGACGCGGGCGTGCCGATGGTCGTGCTCGAAACGGCGCAGCCGATCAAGTTCGGCGAGACGATCCGTGAAGCGCTCGATCGCGAAGCGGAGCGGCCGGCCGCATTCGACGGGCTCGAGGCGTTGCCGCAGCGCTTCGAGGTCGTGAAGGCCGACGCGCAGCAGGTGAAGGACTTCATCGTCGCGCATACGGGCGCGTGACGCACGGCCGGGCCCGCGGGCCCGGCGGCGCACAACGGCCGGAATGCCGATTCGTCGAACGGATCGGGGTTCCGGCCGTTTCGTTTGGTGGCAGCGGTGCGGCAGTGCTGCGGTGTGCAGGCATTCGGCGGCCCGCCGCGCGCCTGCCGCCGCACGTCGCGCGAAACAGGTGCCAGACCCGCGCGTTGGCGCCGATTACAGTTTTCGCATGTCGGCCATATCGCGCGTCCGCGCGACGGCGTCGCTACAATGACGTATTGACTCCAACGATCCCCGATTCCATCGATGTCGAACCCGAATCCCGCGGCGCCGCGTGCGCCGATGCTGTCGACCGCCGAGGCGCTCGCCGCGCTGCTCGATGCCGCGAAGCCGCTGCCCGGCACCGAAACCGTCGCCACGCTCGACGCGCTCGGCCGCGTGCTGGCGGCCGACGTGAGCTCGCCGCTCGACGTGCCGCCGATGCATACGAGCGCGATGGACGGTTATGCGGTGCGCGTTGCCGACCTGCTGCATGGCGAGCGGCGTTTGCCCGTGTCGCAGCGGATTCCGGCCGGTCATCCGGCCGCGCCGCTCGCGGCCGGCACGGCCGCGCGGATCTTCACCGGTGCGACGGTGCCGCCCGGCGCCGACGCCGTCGTGATGCAGGAGCAGGCATCGGCCGACGGCGATGCGGTCGAGATCCTGCACACGCCGAAGGCTGGTGAATGGATCACCGCGCAGGGCGCGGACATCCGGCAGGGCGCGGTGATCCTGCCGGCCGGCACACGGCTCACGCCGCAGGCGCTCGGCCTTGCCGCGTCGGTCGGCTGTGCGCAGCTGTCGGTCGCACGGCGGCTTCGCGTCGCGGTGTTCTTCACCGGCGACGAGCTGACGATGCCGGGCGAGCCGCTGAAGCCCGGCGCGATCTACAACTCGAACCGCTTCACGCTGCGCGGGCTGCTGGAGCGGCTGGGCTGCCACGTGACCGATTACGGGATCGTGCCCGACTCGCTCGCCGTGACGCGCGACACGCTGCGCGAGGCCGCGCGCGATCACGACGTGATCCTGACGAGCGGCGGCGTATCGGTCGGCGACGAGGATCACGTGAAGCCGGCCGTCGAGTCCGAAGGGCGGCTCGCGCTGTGGCAGATCGCAATGAAGCCCGGCAAGCCGCTCGCCTACGGCGCGGTGCGCCGCGGCGACCAACGCCCCGATGCGCACTTCATCGGGCTGCCCGGCAACCCCGTCTCGAGTTTCGTCACGTTCCTGCTGTTCGTGCGGCCGTTCCTGCTGCGCCTGTCCGGCGTGCGCGACGTCGCGCCGCGCGCGCTGTCGCTGCGTGCCGATTTTTCGCAAGGCAAGGGCGACCGGCGCAACGAATTCCTGCGCGCGCGCGTCAACGCGGCCGGCGGCCTCGACCTGTTCCCGAACCAGAGCTCGGCGGTGCTGACGTCGACGGTCTGGGGCGACGGCCTGATCGACAATCCGCCGCAGCACGCGATCAGCGCAGGCGAAACCGTGCGTTTCATTCCGTTTTCCGAACTGCTGTCGTAACGCGACGGCTTCCCGACCGATGAAGATTCAACTGAAATTTTTTGCAAGCGTCCGAGAGGCACTGGGCGTCGCCGACGAGCAGGCCGACGTGCCGGACAGCGTCACGACCGTCGGCGACGTGCGCGCATGGCTGCGCGTGCGCGGCGGTGCATGGGCCGAGACGCTCGCCGAAGGGCGTGCGCTGCGCATGGCGTGCAACCACGAGATGACCGATCCCGACACGCGGCTCACCGAAGGCTGCGAGGTCGCGTTCTTTCCGCCGGTAACGGGCGGTTGAGCTTTGCATGGGACCGGATGCGAAGCATGGGGCTGGAATAGGTGCTGAAGCACCAACTCCAGCCGACACAAGCGCTAAAGCGCCAACTCCGGTCGACCGCGAAGCATGGGACCAGAGTAAGCGCTAAAGCGCCAACTCTGGTCGACAGGGACGTGAGATGGCAACGATACGAATCCAGACCGACGACTTCGATCTGAACGCCGAAGTCGCGGCATTGCGCGCACGCAACCCGAAGATCGGCGCGGTCGCGTGCTTCGTCGGCACCGTGCGCGACCTGAACGAAGGCGATTCGGTTGCCGCGATGGAGCTCGAGCACTATCCGGGGATGACCGAGAAGGCGCTCGAGAAGATCGTCGCCGAAGCCGGCCGGCGCTGGCCGGGCATCGACGTCGCGATCGTGCATCGCGTCGGCAGGCTCCTGCCGCTCGACCAGATCGTGATGGTGGCGACGGTCGCCGCGCACCGCGGCGATGCGTTCGCGTCGTGCGAGTTCGTGATGGACTACCTGAAGACCGAAGCGCCGTTCTGGAAGAAGGAAACGACGCCGGACGGCGAGCGCTGGGTCGACGCGCGCAGCACCGACGATGCCGCGCTCGCGCGCTGGGGCGTCGAATCGGGCAATACGCCGCGCTGAGCGCGGCGTCAGTGCGATGCGGCGATGTGCCGCAGGTGCGCAAGCGTTGCGCGTGACGGGTACGCGTTACGCGTCCGGATCGGCGCTGCGCCCGATGATCTTCGTCGGAAACGGCTCGCCGCGGGCGCGCGACGGCAGCGCGTGCGGATCGTCGCCCGCATCGCGGCGGCGCGGCGCGATCGCATCGAGCAGCGCCTGCTGCTCGGGCGGAATCCGATAATCCCAGCCGAACCGGCTCAACTGCAGGCTCTGCGCGATCCGCAGCGCGGGCTCCATGAAGCGGATCGCCGCCGGCGGCGCGTAGCGCGCGTCGACGGTCTTCAGGAACAGCGACAGCCAGCGGCTGAAATGGGCCGGCTCGATCCCGTCGAGCGGCTGGTGCGCCTGCTGCACGTTGCCGCGATAGCCCTTGGTGCCGAGCACGAGGCTCGACCAGAACGTGACCATCTTCGGCAGATGGTCGTCCCAGCGGCCGGCCAGCTTTGCGTCGAACACGGGCCCGAGCAGCGGATCGGCGCGCACGCGGTCATAGAACGCGTAGACGAGATCGCGGATGTTGTCTTCGGTCGGCGCGGCATCGCGGGGGCGGGCCGGGGCGGTTTCGGGTGAGGCGGGCAGGGCGGTCATGGCAAAAGGGCCGGAAGATCGGGGCGAAAGCGGAGCGGTGGTGCGGGCAACGGGCAGGACGCCGGCAGGATTTTGACGCAAAATAGCGTCCACCACCCCCTGAAAAACGTGTAGATGCTACGCATCTTATTGCGCGCACGCGATCCCGGCAACCCGCCGTCGCGGAACGGGGCCGTCAGCCGGCCCGGCGCGGGTGCCGATCGGCTCGGCTCACGTAATCGGGGTACGATCGAACATTTCCGTATTCGCCCATGAGACTCACCGACTACACCGACTATTCGCTGCGCGTGATGCTGTACCTTGCCGTGCGCGGCGAGGGGCTCGCGACGATCCAGGAGATCTCGGACGCCTACGGCATCTCGAAGAACCATCTGATGAAAGTCGTGCAGCAGCTCGGCGAGCTGGGATGGGTCGACACGGTCCGCGGCCGCAATGGCGGGCTGCGGCTGTTCCCCGAATCGCTGCTGCTGACGGTCGGCCAGGTCGTGCGTGCGACCGAGAGCGACTTCGCGCTGGTCGGCTGTTTTTCGACCGACGGCGGCGAGTCGCGCGGCTGCGTGATCGAACCGCAGTGCCGCCTGAAGGGGGTGCTGGCGGCCGCGCGCGATGCGTTCTTCGCCGAACTCGACCGTCACACGCTCGGCGAGCTGGTCGAACCCGCGTCGCCGCTCGCGGCGTTGCTCGGCATCCGTCCGGTCGCACTCGTGCGTGCCGCGCCGTCGACGGACGACGTGCCTGCGACCGTCGAGCCGCCGTCGACGGCCGGCTGACACACGGGCCGCGTCCTGCGATCCCGCTATGGCCTGCTCCGGGCCGCGGCGTCTCCATCCGCCGATTTTTTGCGTTGAATCAACCCGAATTTCGCTTGAAAGCCGCATAACCATCCTCATCTTGGTGTTAATCGAAAATTGGAGGTCTCGACTAAATGAGAATCGACAAGCTCACCACCAAGTTCCAGGAAGCACTCGCGGACGCGCAAAGCCTTGCGGCAGGCCGCGACAATCAATACATCGAACCCGTTCACGTACTGGCCGCGCTGGTCGCGCAGCACGACGGTTCCGCTCGCTCGCTGATGTCGCGCGCGGGTGTTCACATCCAGGCGCTGCAAGGCGCGCTGAACGAAGCGATCTCGCGCCTGCCGCAAGTCACGGGCACCGGCGGCGACATCCAGATCGGCCGTGAGCTGGCCGGGCTGCTGAACCAGGCCGACAAGGAAGCGCAGAAGCTCAACGACACGTTCATCGCGAGCGAGATGTTCCTGCTCGCCGTGTCCGACGACAAGGGCGAAGCCGGCAAGCTCGCGCGCCAGCACGGCCTCACGCGCAAGGCGCTCGAAGCCGCGATCGCCGCGGTGCGCGGCGGCTCGCAGGTGCACAGCCAGGACGCCGAAAGCCAGCGCGAGGCGCTGAAGAAGTACACGGTCGACCTGACCGAGCGCGCCCGTTCGGGCAAGCTCGATCCGGTGATCGGCCGCGACGACGAAATCCGCCGTTCGATCCAGATCCTGCAGCGCCGCACGAAGAACAACCCGGTGCTGATCGGCGAGCCGGGCGTCGGCAAGACCGCGATCGTCGAAGGGCTCGCGCAGCGGATCGTCAACGGCGAAGTGCCCGAGACGCTGAAGGGCAAGCGCGTGCTGTCGCTCGACATGGCCGCACTGCTCGCGGGCGCGAAGTACCGCGGCGAGTTCGAGGAGCGCCTGAAGGCCGTGCTCAACGACATCGCGAAGGACGAAGGCCAGACGATCGTCTTCATCGACGAAATCCATACGATGGTCGGCGCGGGCAAGGCCGAAGGCGCGATGGATGCGGGCAACATGCTGAAGCCGGCGCTGTCGCGCGGCGAGCTGCACTGCATCGGCGCGACCACGCTCGACGAATACCGCAAGTACATCGAGAAGGATGCCGCGCTCGAGCGCCGTTTCCAGAAGGTGCTCGTCGACGAGCCGAGCGTCGAGGCGACGATCGCGATCCTGCGCGGGCTGCAGGAGAAGTACGAACTGCACCACGGCGTCGACATCACCGACCCGGCGATCGTCGCCGCGGCCGAGCTGTCGCACCGCTACATCACCGACCGCTTCCTGCCCGACAAGGCGATCGACCTGATCGACGAAGCCGCTTCGAAGATCAAGATGGAAATCGATTCGAAGCCCGAAGAGATGGACAAGCTCGACCGCCGGCTGATCCAGTTGAAGATCGAGCGCGAAGCCGTGAAGAAGGAGCAGGACGAAGCGTCGCAGAAGCGCCTGCAGCTGATCGAGGAAGAGATCGACCGCCTCGGCCGCGAATATTCGGATCTCGAGGAGATCTGGACCGCCGAGAAGGCCGCGGTGCAGGGCAGCGCGCAGCTCAAGGAAGAGATCGAGAAGGTGCGGGCGGACATCGTGCGGCTGCAGCGTGACGGCAAGCTGGAGAAGGTCGCCGAGTTGCAGTACGGCAAGCTGCCGCAGCTCGAGGCGCAACTGAAGCAGGTCACGCAGGCGGAAGAGCAGGAGCAGCATAACCCGACTCGCCGGCGGCTGTTGCGCACGCAGGTCGGTGCGGAGGAAATCGCGGACGTCGTGTCGCGCGCGACGGGCATCCCGGTGTCGCGGATGATGCAGGGCGAGCGCGAAAAGCTGCTGCATATCGAGGAGAAGCTGCACGAGCGCGTGGTCGGCCAGCACGAGGCGATCAGCGCGGTCGCCGACGCGATCCGCCGTTCGCGCGCGGGTCTCGCCGATCCGAACCGTCCGTACGGCTCGTTCCTGTTCCTCGGCCCGACGGGTGTCGGCAAGACCGAGCTGTGCAAGGCGCTGGCGTCGTTCCTGTTCGATTCGGAAGAGCACCTGATCCGCATCGACATGAGCGAGTTCATGGAGAAGCACAGCGTCGCGCGGCTGATCGGCGCGCCGCCGGGCTATGTCGGCTACGAGGAAGGCGGCTACCTGACGGAAGCCGTGCGCCGCAAGCCGTACAGCGTGATCCTGCTCGACGAGATCGAGAAGGCGCATCCGGACGTGTTCAACGTGCTGCTGCAGGTGCTCGACGATGGCCGCATGACGGACGGGCAGGGGCGCACGGTCGACTTCAAGAACACGGTGATCGTGATGACGTCGAACCTCGGCTCGCAGGTGATCCAGGCCATGACGGGCTCGCCGCAGGACGAGATCAAGGACGCGGTATGGCTCGAGGTGAAGCAGCATTTCCGCCCCGAGTTCCTGAACCGGATCGACGACGTCGTCGTGTTCCACGCGCTCGATCGCAGCAACATCGAGTCGATCGCGAAGATCCAGCTGGCGCGCCTGCACGACCGGCTCGAGAAGCTCGACATGGCGCTCGACGTGTCGGAAGCGGCGCTCGAGCAGATCGCGAAGGTCGGCTACGATCCGCTGTTCGGGGCGCGGCCGCTGAAGCGCGCGATCCAGCAGGAGATCGAGAACCCGGTCGCGAAGCTCATCCTCGCGGGCCGCTTCGGTCCGAAGGACGTGATTCCGGTCGACGTCAACGACGGCAAGTTCGTGTTCGACCGCGTCGTTCACTGATCGCAGGCCATCGGCCGCCGCCCGGTTCGCGCCGGGCGCGCAAAAACAAACACCCCGCGGCGGCGGGGTGTTTTTTTATTTCACGACAACTTCAGCATCGTCATCCGCTGACTACACCCTGGCCTCATCGCCCCCTCACCGGGACGGAAGACTGCAAGAGGTGTTTCTGACTTCGCAATTCACATCTCCTGCATTTTTACACATGCTTGCCGCTTTGCTTGCGACCGCTTTTAAACCTGACGTTTTCGGGTCGGCCGCATTCATATCGACATCTTCGATACCAACGTAATATGCATTTCGTTTCCCCCATGCCACTGCCCAGCAGCCGTTGCGGACCTCAACTTTGATCTTGCAATCTTCCTGTCCGCAATCGTGCAATGCTTCGTTTCTTGCAGCGAGGGCGCTTCTACTGTCCTCGGACCTGCCACCGGCGCCTTTGGCTCCATGCCCGTTGTCGGCATATGCCCCATAGCTCTCCCCCCCATTTGCCGGTTTCATAAGGGATCCAGCCATCCCCATGGGTGGGCTTGGAAGGGCCTTTCGGGGCGGTACGGGTCGAAGCGGAAGAATCTTCCTCGATTTGTCCGCCACATCCCGGTTGCCCCGGCGCCAGCCCCGGCGGACACCCCGGGAACTGCATCATCCCACCCCCCGGCGCCACCCCCATCTGCGCATGTGCAGGTGCCGTGATGGAGCCGAACAACAATAGCAATGCTATCGGCAGATACTTGCTCATGTTCGATCTCCGTCTACATTGAAAATCCCAAGGTGGGTTGACGCCCCGGGCACAATCTGCGCGCCGCACAGTGACCTGTGGCTGAGCAGAACAAGATCGATGATTTTTGGACTGAGAAAAGAAATTCTTTGAATATTGCTGCAAAACGCTGGGTAAGGCGTAAGCCGCAGCGAGTAGGTTGAACGGACGAGAGATCATGCGGCGTTGCTCCCTGCTCAGCGCCCGACAGACCCTCAATCGCGACTAGCGTGAATACGCCTGATACTCGTCAAGCCCGGGCGACGATGCCGGCAGGTTGGCATCGCCGCCCGGTTGTGGCGCTTACGCCTGCTTGTTGCCGCCGAACATGCCCGCGAGCTGCGACAGCGAGCCGAGCACGTTCGACGGGTCGACCTGGGCCTGGCCATCGGCCGGCACGGCGCCGTCCGGCGTCGCGTGGTTGACGACGTGCGGCAGCACCTGTGCGAGGACGGTCGAGGCCATCGACGGATCGACGCCGAACTTGCTTGCCAGCGCACCGATCGCGTCCGAGCCGAGCACGTTCTGCAGTGCGTCCGGCGAGATCGGCTGGTTCTGGCCGGTGCCGACCCACGAGCCGATGATGTCGCCGGCGCCGCCTGCCTTGAACTTCTCGATCAGGCCGTTCAGGCCGCCCGGCTGGTTGTTGATGAATTCGAGCGCGGTCGTGATGAGCGCGCTTTGCGAGTTGCCGCCGGCCTGGCCGCCGATCAGACCGCCGACGATGTCGAGGAGACCCATGATTCTTCACCTTTACCGATAAGGGCGCCGCAATAAGGGCGCCCGTTGAACGAATGCCGCGCGCACGCCGTCGCGCGCGCGGCGCATATCAGGCGCCCGACGCCGCGACGGCGGAGGCTGCCTTGTCCTTCTTGCTCTTTTTCTTCGAACCCTTCGTCGCCTTCGCGGACGACGCTGCGGCCGGTGCGCTCGCACCCGCGTCGGCGGATGCCGCTGCGGCCGCTGCCGCCTTTTCCTTCTTCGACACGCGCTTGGTCTTGGCCGGTTTCGCTGCCGCATCCGACGCGCTTGCCGTCGGTGCCGGCGCCGTAGCCGTAGCCGTCGTGCCGGCCGTCGCGGTCGTGGGCGTGGACGTCGGCGCGGTGCCTGCCGACGGGGTGGCCGACGTCGTCGCGGCCGGCTTCGACAGCTTCACGCCCTTCGGCGGGGTCGACGAGCCGCCGATCGTCAGGCCGTTTTCCTCGAGATGCCCGACCGATTTCGTGCCGAGGCCCTTCACGCGGTTCGCCAGATCGTCGGCGTCCTTGAACGGGCCGTTCTTGGTGCGTTCGTCGATGATCGCCTTCGACTTCACGGGCCCGAGACCCTTCACGGATTCGAGCGCGGCCTGGTCAGCCGAGTTGACTTCGACGGCCGCGGCAAAGCCTGCGGCGAGCGACAGCGATAGCGCGACGAACAGCATCAGCAGCTTTTTCAGCATGGCAAAGGCTCCCTGGTTCTGACGGATGAATGGCTGTTGCAACGGACGGCGGGGCGAGACCTGGCCGGACGTCGCCGTTAAGCATAGGACAAATGCGTGCCCTTTTTAAGACAGGCTGACCGAATCTTGCAGAAGGCTTGCGTCGCTGTAAAGTCGGAAACCCGCGCCGGGCGGCGATTTTGACCATTGTTTACGGTGTCGCGGGGCATCGCGGGTTGTCGTCGCGCTGGCCGTTCGATAGCGCTTGACTTAGAGTTGACTCTAACTCCTAACCTTGTTCCTGCCATGTCGAAAACCGTATCCAAACCTTCCGCCGCCGGTCCGCTGACGATCGGGCAAGTCGCCGAGCTGACCGGTGTGTCGACGCATACGTTGCGGTATTACGAGCAGGCCGGCCTGCTGCGCGCGATTTCGCGCACGGCGGCCGGGCACCGGCTCTATGCGCCGGCCGACCTTGACTGGCTGGCCTTCGTGATGCGCCTGAAGGCGACCGGCATGCCGATCGCGCAGATGCAGCAGTTCGCGGCGCTGCGCGCGCAAGGCGAGCCGACGTTCGGCGCGCGGCGCCGGTTGCTGGTCGCGCATCGCGACGCGGTGCGCGCGCATATCGCGGAACTGCAGGCGAGCCTCGACGCGATCGGCGACAAGATCGCGTACTACGAGGCGCGGGAACGCGATACGGAACGACGGGCGACACCTTCTCACGCTCAATCGGAACAGGACGGACACAATGGAACAACTCGTTGAAGATCGTTATACGCGCGGCTGGAACAAACTGAAGGAAATCGACGGCGAAGTGGGCGAACGCGTGATCGCGGCGCTTGCACCGATCGCGCCGGATTTCGGGCGGCTGCTGGTCGAGTTCAGTTTCGGCGACATCTACAGCCGGCCGCAGCTCGACCTGAAAGCACGCGAAATCGCGACGATCGCGGCGCTGGCCGCGCTCGGCAACGCGCAGCCGCAACTGAAGGTGCATATCGAGGCCGCGCTGAACGTCGGCTGCACGCGCGACGAGATCGTCGAGGTGTTCATGCAGATGGCCGTCTACGCCGGTTTCCCGGCCGCGCTCAACGCGCTGTTCGCCGCGCACGAGGTGTTCGCGCGGCGCGACGAAGCGGCCGCGCAGGCCGCATGATGGTGGTCGCGCCCGCGCGTCACGCGCGGTGCGGCGCGACGATCCGGTGTTTCGCGATGCGCCGGTACAGCGTCGCGCGCGAGATGCCGAGCGCGTGTGCGGCTGCGTCCGGCCGCCAGCGGTGCGCGGTGAGTGCCGCGACGATGCGGCCGCGTTCGTCGTCGGGCAGCGCGCCGGCCGGGGCGGCGCCGAGGCGCGCGGCGAGGTCGGCCGGCAGGTCGCGCCGCGTCACGCGCGCGGCGTCGCACACCGCGCACGCATAGCGCAGCACGTTGCGCAGTTGCCGCACGTTGCCGGGCCACGGATAGGCGGCGAGCTGTTCGGCGAGCGTCGCGTCGAGCGTGAGCACGTGGCCGGTCGCCTGCGCTTCCTCGGCGAACACGGCGGCAATCACGTCGCGCACGTCCGCGCGCTCGCGCAGCGGCGGCAGTTCGAAGGTCGCGCCGCTCAGCCGGTAGTACAGATCTTCGCGGAACGTGCCGTCGGCCACCATGCGCGCGAGATCGCGGTGCGTCGCGCAGATCACGTCGAGATCGACGCGTACCGGCGTGTCGCTGCCGAGCGGCACGACCTCGCCGTCGGCGAGCACGCGCAACAGGCGTGTCTGCAGCGCAAGCGGCATATCGCCGATTTCGTCGAGAAACAGCGTGCCGCCGTCGGCGAGCGCGATCTTGCCGCGCGCGCCGTGCTTGCGCGCGCCGGTGAACGCGCCGGCTGCATAACCGAACAGTTCGCTCTCGATCAGCGCTTCCGGCAGCGCGCCGCAGTTGACGGCGACGAACGGCCGCGCGCGCCGCGCACCGGCGTCGTGGATCGCGCGCGCGAACACTTCCTTCCCCGCACCGGTTTCGCCGAGCACGAGAATCGGCAGCCGCTTGCTCGCGACACGCAGCGCGAGTTCGGCCTGTTGCGCGATGCGTGCGTCGCTGCTGTGCAGGAACGGCGTCAGCGCGCCGACGTGGCGTGGCGCGGTGCCCGCGCGACGCGATACCGTGCCGGGCTCGCGGCCGGCGCGCCGTAGCGGCGCACGCAGCCGCGCATAGAGCGGTGCGCCGGTCGCGCGCAGCCGCAGCGCGACGATCGTGTCGAGCCGCGCGGCATCGCGCAGCGGCATCTCGGTCGCGTCGAAGATCTCGTCGATATGGCGCGGTTCGCGCAGTGCCGGCAGCGCGTCGCGCGCCTGCCGGTTCGCGGCGACGATATTGCCGCATTCGTCGAACGCGATCAGCCACTCGGGTTGCGCTTCGACGTAGTGACGGTTCGGATGCCCGAACAAGATCCAGTGCTGCGCGGTGCTGTGTACGAAGTAGCCGTCCTCGATCAGCGCCGCGCTCTGCCGCACGAGCTGGTAGACGAGGCGCTGGCTGTCGCGGCCGTCGGGTGAATGCACGGCCGACGCGTCGAGCACGCCGATCAGTTCGCCGCCCGGCGAGAAGATCGGCGCCGCGCTGCAGGTGAGCGTCGTGAACGCCGCGCGAAAGTGATCGGTCTTGTGCACGGTGATCGGCGCGAGATCGGTCAGCACGCTCGCGACGCCGCACGTCCCTTCCTCGCTTTCGGACCAGCACGAGCCGATGTGCAGCCCCGCATGGCGGAAGTCGTTGCGGCGCTCGCGGTCGATCCGGTAGTCGATCGTCACGCCGTGCGCGTCGGTCAGCATCACGCAGTAGTCGGCGACGCGGATCATGTCGTGCAGCCGCGTCAGGCACTGGCCCGACGCGCGCAGGAAGGCCTCCTCCTTGTCGCGCACGTTGCGCAGCTCGGCCGCGGTCAGCACGCGCGGGCCGATCGATGAAGCGGGGTCGAGACAGTAGCGCTCCAGCGAACGTTGCCACGACGACACGAGGCGCGCGGAATCGGCCGGCGCGGGCAGGCGTCCGGCGAGCGCGCCGAGCACACGGTCGGCGTGCTGGGCCTGGGGGACGGCGTAGGGCATGGTCGGCTCCGGTTCCGTACGGCGGGGAATTCGATGCTCTTGTAGCACATCCGGTCCGGCGGATCACATTGCAACGCAGCACGCGGTACGCGTGAGACGTTCGTCTCACCCGTCTCTCGCCCGGTCTCGTGCAGTTGAGACGCCCGCATGCGTGGCGCGCGGCGGTCGTCCGGCTTGTCGCGGCATCCGCCGCGCCGCGTCGGTGCAGCGTTTGCGGGCAGGGCGCCGCACTTGCGCAGGCGCCGCGACGATCGCGTCGTCGCGGCGACGACGTGAGACGCACCGACGGATTCGTCATGCGCTGCGTCGTCACGGTCGCGAATCCAGAACACGTGCATGCCCGCCGCGCCAGCGTGCGCGCGGATTTCGCGGTCGTCGCATACACGATGGCACGCCGCTTGCAGAGATCACGGGCAAGTCCGGCGCAATCGCGTCGGCGACGACGATCCGCAGCCCGTCGATGGCCGCGGACGAAACAGACAGGACCGGAGCGGACGCCAATGCGCCCATGCCGGTCCACTGGATGGAGACAAACCCGTGACGACGCCCGTTACCGTCGGTGTGATCGCGAACCCCGCGTCGGGGCGCGATATCCGCCGCCTCACGACGCATGCATCCGTGTTTCCGACCGCGGAGAAGGCGAACATGATCGTGCGCCTGCTGGCCGGCCTCGGCGCGATGGGCGTCGAGCGCGTGCTGACGTTGCGCGACCGGACGGGCATCGCGACGCTGCTGCTGCGCGCACTCGACACGCATCGCGCGGTCGCGTCGCACGAGCGCTGGCCCGAGGTCGAATTCGTCGACCTGCCGATCACCGATACCGTCGCCGACACGCAAGCCGGCGCCGCGTACCTGCACCGGATGGAAGTCGCGCTGATCGTCGTGCTCGGCGGCGACGGCACCCATCGCGCGGTGGCCGCGCATTGCGGCGCGACGCCGCTCGTCGCGCTGTCCACCGGCACCAACAATGCGTTTCCCGAACATCGCGAGGCGACCGTCGCAGGTGTCGCGGCAGGACTCGTCGCGACCGGCGCCGTGCCGGCCGAAGTCGCGTTCGCGCGCAACAAGCGGCTCGTCGTGCGCTGCGTGGCAGGCGCACAGCCGGGGCGGGAGGAGATTGCGCTCGTCGACGTGTGCGCCGCGCGGCAGCGCTTCATCGGCGCCCGCGCGATTTCGGGGCCCGACGACATCGACTCGCTCTACCTGACGTTCGCGGAGCCGGACGGCATCGGCCTGTCCGCGCTCGGCGGCGCATGGGCGCCGCTCGAACGCAGCGCGCCGCACGGGCTCGCGATGCGCTTCGCGGACGAAGGCAAGACGGCCGGCACGCCGCTCGTCGCGCCGATTGCGCCGGGCCGCGTCGACCGCGTCGTGATGCGCAGTTGCGAGCGGCTCGAACCGGGCGCGTGGCAGACGATCCCGTTCGAGCGCGGCACGCTCGCGTTCGACGGCGAACGCGAGATCGAGGTTGCGCGCGGTGATCGCTACGAGATTTCGCTCGACTGGCGCGGGCCGCTGACGGTCGACGTCGGCCGCACGCTGCGCTACGCGTCGTCGCGGCAATTGCTGCGCGACGCCGGCGCGTGGCGCGACTGAGCATCCGGGTTCCCGAACGACATTTCGACATCCATCACGATCATCAAGGAGACATCGCCATGACAACCCCTCTCGAAGGACAGGTCGCCATCGTCACGGGCGGCGCGCGCGGCATCGGCCGCGGCATCGCGCTGACGCTCGCCGGCGCGGGCGCCGACATCCTGCTGGCCGACCTGCTCGACGACGCGCTCGACGCCACCGCGCGCGAGGTGCGCGCGCTCGGCCGCCGGGCGGCGGTCGCGAAGGTCGACGTCACGCAGGCCGCACAGGTCGACGCGATGGTCGCGCAGGCGCTCGCCGAACTCGGCCGGCTCGACATCCTCGTGAACTGCGCGGGCGTGATCAGCATTCACCCGGTCGAAGCGCTGACCGAACGCGACTGGGATTTCGTGATGGACGTGAACGCGAAGGGCACGTTCCTCGGCTGCCGCGCGGCGCTCGCGCCTCTGAAGGCGCAGGGTCGCGGCCGGATCATCAACGTCGCTTCGATCGCCGGCAAGGAAGGCTTTCCGAATCTCGCTCATTACAGCGCATCGAAGTTCGCGGTCGTCGGCTTCACCAACGCGCTCGCGAAGGAGCTCGCGCGCGACGGCGTGACCGTCAACGCGATCTGCCCCGGCATCGTGCGGACCTACATGTGGGACCGGCTGTCCGACGAATGGAAGACCGACGGCGAATCGGTCGAGGAATCGTGGCAGCGGCACCAGTTGACGCTGATCCCGCAGGGCCGCGCGCAGACGCCCGAAGACATGGGCCGGCTCGCGCTGTTCTTCGCGACGATGGACAACGTGACCGGCCAGGCCGTGAACGTCGACGGCGGCTTCACGTTCCACTGACGGCCGCGGGCCGTGCAATCCGTCGCCACGGCACGGCCGCGGCGGCATTCGCAGTCAGACCTACCCAGGAGACACACATGACCGTTTCGACCCAGCTCAGCAGGGACAAGCTGCTGGACGCCTACCGGCTGATGCGCACGATCCGCGAATTCGAGGAGCGCCTGCACGTCGAATTCGCGACCGGCGAGATCCCCGGCTTCGTTCACCTTTACGCGGGCGAGGAGGCGTCCGCGGTCGGCACGATGCTGCACCTCGGCCTCGCCGACTACGTTGCCACCACGCACCGCGGCCACGGCCATTGCATCGCGAAGGGCGTCGATGTACGCGGGATGATGGCCGAAATCTACGGGAAGCAGACGGGCGTCTGCCACGGCAAGGGCGGCTCGATGCACATCGCCGACCTGTCGATGGGGATGCTCGGCGCGAACGGAATCGTCGGCGCGGGCGGCCCGCTCGTGTGCGGCGCGGCGCTCGCGGCAAAGCACCGGAACACCGGCGGCGTCGGCGTGTGCTTCTTCGGCGACGGCGCGTCGAACCAGGGCGTGATCTTCGAATCGATGAACCTCGCGTCGGTGTGGCGGCTGCCCGCGATCTTCGTCGCCGAAAACAACGGCTATGCGGAAGCGACGTCGTCGAGCTGGTCGGTCGCGACCGACAACATCGCCGATCGCGCGAACGGGTTCGGGATGCCGGGCGTGATCGTCGACGGCTTCGACTTCTTCGCGGTGCACGAAGCGCTCGGCGAGGCCGTCGAGCGTGCGCGCAACGGCGGCGGCCCGACGCTCGTCGAGGTGAAGTTCACGCGCTACTTCGGCCACTTCGAAGGCGATGCGCAAACCTATCGCGCGCCCGGCGAGGTGCAGAAGCTGCGCGACGAAAAGGACTGCCTGAAGCATTTCGAGACGCGCGTCGTGCGCGCCGAAGCGCTGACGACTGCCGACCTGCGCGCGGTCGACGCCCAGGTGAAGGCGCTGATCGACGACGCGGTCGCACAGGCGAAGGCCGCGCCGCTGCCCGACGCGGCCGACCTGCTGACCGACGTCTACGTGTCGTACCCGTGAGCGCGGCCTGACACTGCAGCCGGCACGGCGAACCGAACATTCCAGGAGACAGACATGGCAAGGAAGATCACTTATTCGCAGGCGATCAACGAGGCGCTCGCGCAGGAGATGGCGCGCGACGACAGCGTGATCGTGATGGGCGAGGACAATGCGGGCGGCGCGGGCGCGCCGGGCGAGGACGACGCATGGGGCGGCGTGCTCGGCGTGACGAAGGGGCTGTTCCACAAGTTTCCGGGCCGCGTGCTCGATACGCCGCTGTCCGAAGGCGGCTACATCGGCGCGGCGGTCGGCGCGGCCGCGTGCGGGATGCGGCCCGTCGCGGAACTGATGTTCATCGATTTCATGGGCGTGTGCTTCGACCAGATCTTCAACCAGGCCGCGAAATTCCGCTACATGTTCGGCGGCAAGGCGGTGACGCCGGTCGTGATCCGCGCGATGTACGGCGCCGGGCTGCGCGCGGCCGCACAGCACTCGCAGATGCTCACGTCGCTGTTCACGCACATCCCGGGGCTGAAGGTGGTGTGCCCGTCGACGCCGTACGACGCGAAGGGGCTGCTGATCCAGGCGATTCGCGACAACGATCCCGTGATCTTCCTCGAACACAAGCTGCTCTATACGCGCGAGGGCGACGTACCCGAGGAGTCCTATGCGATTCCGTTCGGCGAGGCGAACGTCATGCGCGACGGCGACGACGCGACGATCGTCACGTACGGCCGGATGGTGCATCTCGCGATGGACGCGGCCGCGAAGCTCGCGAAGGACGGCATCCAGGTCGACGTGATCGACCTGCGCACGACGTCGCCGCTCGACGAGGAAACGATCCTCGAAAGCGCGGCGCGCACCGGGCGCGTGGTGGTGGTCGACGAAGCGAACCCGCGCTGCTCGATCGCGACCGACATCGCCGCGATCGTCGCGCAGCGCGCGTTCCGAACGCTCAAGGCGCCGATCGAGCTCGTGACCGCGCCGCATACGCCCGCGCCGTTCGCGAGCGTGCTGGAAGACCTGTATATCCCGTCCGCCGATGCGATTGCGCAGGCGGTCCTGAAGACGAGGAGCTGACACGATGTCGATTCACATGATCACGATGCCCAAGTGGGGGCTGTCGATGGAGCAGGGGCAGGTCAATGGCTGGCTGAAGGCGATCGGCGAACGCGTGACGAAGGGCGACGAGGTGCTCGACGTCGAGACCGACAAGATCTCGTCGGGCGTCGAATGCGCGTTCGACGGCACGCTGCGCCGGCAGGTCGCACAGGAAGGCGAGACGCTTCCGGTCGGCGCGCTGCTCGGCGTCGTCGCGGCCGCCGAGGCGAGCGATGCCGACATCGATGCGGCGATCGCCGAGTTCCAGCGCGATTTCGTGCCGAGTACGGCCTCCGACGAAGCCGCGGGCCCGCAGCCCGAGAAGGCGCAGATCGGCGGCCGTACGGTGCGCTTCCTGAAGCTCGGCGACGGCACGGGCACGCCCGCCGTGCTGATCCACGGCTTCGGCGGCGACCTGAACAACTGGCTGTTCAATCACGCGGACCTCGCCGCGCATCGGCCCGTGTGGGCGCTCGATTTGCCCGGGCATGGCGAGTCGGGCAAGGCGGTCGACACGGGCAGCCTCGACGAACTGGCCGACGCGGTGCTCGCGCTGCTCGATGCGCAACACATCGACCGCGCGCACCTGATCGGTCATTCGATGGGCGGCGCGGTCGCGATGGCCGCGGCCGAACGCGCGCCGCAACGCGTCGCGTCGCTGACGCTGATCGCGAGCGCGGGGCTCGGCACCGACATCAACCGCGCGTACATCGACGGTTTCGTCGCCGGCAGCAGCCGCAACACGCTGAAGCCGCACCTCGGCGCGCTGTTTGCCGACAACGCACTCGTGACGCGGCAACTCGTCGAGGATCTCGTCAAGTACAAGCGGCTCGAAGGCGTGCAGGCCGCGCTGGAGAAAATCGCGACCGCCGCGTTCGACGGCGCGGCGCAGCGCCGCGTGTTCCGCGACCGGCTTGCGGCGCTCGCGCCGCGTACGCTCGTGATCTGGGGCGAGCGCGACCAGGTGATCCCCGCGCGGCACGCGCAGGGCTTGCCGGACGGCGTGCGTGCCGAGGTGATCGCCGGCAGCGGGCACATGGTGCAGATGGAGGCGGCCGCCGACGTGAACCGCCTGATCGTCGCATTTCTTGGAGACTGACGATGGCCGCCGCGCTCGAACGACCCAGCCTCACGGCGCTCGGCCAGCCGGGCGCGCGAAGCCGCGACAAGCTCGCGCGCATTCCGGTGCGCGTCGAGCCCGCGGCCGGCGCGGCGCTGCCGAAGCCGCCGTGGCTGCGCGCGCGGCCGATGATGAGCGCGGCGGTGGCCGACATGGCGGCCGTGCTGCGCGACCATCGGCTGCATTCCGTCTGCGAGGAGGCGATGTGCCCGAACATCGGCGAATGCTTCGCGCAGCGCACCGCGACCTTCATGATCATGGGCGGGCTGTGCACGCGGCGCTGCCCGTTCTGCGACGTCGCGCACGGCCGTCCCGAGCCGCTCGATCCCGACGAGCCCGCGCGGCTGGCCGCTGCCGCCGCGGCGCTCGGGCTGCGCTACGTCGTGATCACGTCGGTCGACCGCGACGACCTGCGCGACGGCGGCGCCGCGCATTTCGCCGCGTGCATCGCGGCGGTGCGCGCGAGCGTGCCGGGCATCGGCGTCGAGGTGCTGACGCCGGACTTCCGCGGCCGCGTGGCGCGCGCGCTCGACGCGCTGTCGTCGGCGTGGCCGGACGTGTTCAACCACAACATCGAGACGGTGCCGTCGCTGTATCGCGCGGCGCGGCCGGGCGCCGACTATCGCGGCTCGCTCGAACTGCTGGTGCAGGCAAAGGCCGCGCGGCCGACGCTCGTGACGAAGTCGGGGTTGATGCTCGGGCTCGGCGAGTGCGATGACGAGGTACGCGACACGCTGCGCGACCTGCGTGCGCACGAAGTCGACGTGCTGACGCTCGGCCAGTATCTGGCGCCGTCCGCACACCATCTGCCGGTGCGGCGCTACGTGAGCCCGGACGCATTCGCCGCGTGGCGCGACGAGGCGCTGGCGCTCGGTTTCAGGGAAGTCGTTGCCGGCCCGCTCGTGCGATCGTCATATCACGCGGCCGACCTGCTGGCCGATGCGTAGCGGGCAGTGCGTCAGGCCTGGGCCGCTGCGTGCGCGCGGCTTACGTGGCGCAAATAGAACACGAGCCCGGCGCCCGCGAGCATCAGGCTGACCGTGTTCGCGAACCAGAAGCCGCGCGCACCGGTCAGCCACGCGGGCGCGATGCCGCCGACGTCGAAGCCGAGCACGTAGCCGCCGCTGAGTCCGACGCCCCACAGCGCGACCGCATAGATCGCGGTCGGCACGATCGCGACCTTGTATGCGCGCAGCACGAAGGCCGATGTGACCTGCAGCGCATCGAACACGTGGTAGCACGCGACGATCGCGACGAGCGGCAGCGCGGCCGCGGCGACGGCCGGGTTCGGCGTATAGCCGCCGACGATCAGCGGGCGCAGCGTAAACACGAGCACGCCGTATGTCGCGGCAATGCCGCACGCGAACATCACGCTGTACCGGCCGAGCAGCCGTGCTTCTTCGGGGCGTCCGGCGCCGAGCGCGCGCGCGACCAGCGTCGAGGCCGCCACGCCGATCGACAGCGGCGTCATGTACAGCACCGCGCCGATGTTGCCGGCGATCTGGTGGCCGGCGAGCGTCGTCGTGCCGAATTGCGCGATGAACAGCGCCATGCACGTGTACGACGTGACCTCGATCAGGTACGACAGGCCCATCGGCACGCCGAGTTTCAGGATCGCCTTCTGGCGTTCCCAGACGGGCCAGCAGAAGCGCGAGAAGATCGCGAGCGGCGCGAACACGTCGAGCTTCGCGAGCAGCGTGTAGCCGATCAGCGCGAGCGCCCAGTTGATCAGCGTGCTGGCAAGCCCGCAGCCGGGGCCGCCGAGGGCCGGCACGCCGAACCCGCCGAAGATGAACCACACGTTGAGCGGAAACTTGAGCAGCAGCGCGCCGATCTGCAGGATCATCGCGAGCCGCGGTTTGCCGGCCGCGTTGGTCAGCGCGTTGTAGATGCGGAAGACGAGGCTGGCGGGCAGCCCGTACGACAGGATCCGCAGGTAGTCGACGGTGCGGTCGTGCAGCGCGGCAGGCGCGTGCGCGACGCGCAGCAAGGGTTCGGGAAAATGCAGCAGCAGGAAGCCGGGTACCGCCAGCAGCAGCGCGAGCCACAGCGCCTGGCGGACTTCCTCGCCGATCTCGGCATAACGCCGCGCGCCATACAGTTGCCCGGTGATCGGCTGCAGCGCGGACAGGATGCCCGTCAGGCCGATATAGATCGACACGTAGATCGACGAGCCGAGCCCGAGCGCGGCGAGATCGGTGGCCGAATAACGGCCGACCATCGCGGTGTCGATCACGCCGAACGCGATGATCGCGAGCTGGCCGACCAGCACCGGCCACGCGAGACCGACGATCCGGCGGATGTCGCCGAACATCGTCAATCGGCCGCCTGGCGGCGCGGCGGACGTCGCTTGACGGGCGTCTTCGGCCGTTCGATGCGCTCGTACAGGCGGAAGCGTTCGTCGCGGTCGGCGACGCGGCGGCCTTCCCACACGAGACGCCACACGTATTGCGACATCGCGCTCGGCTCGCCGAAATCCGCGCGGTCCTGGCGCAGGATCACGTCGCAGTCGCCGGAGAAATCGAAGTGCATGTTGCCGAAGTACGCGAAGGTCGCGAGCTGCGCATCGCCGAGCCGCACCGGCGAGATGCACTCGTAGTCGGACGGCAGGTGCACGGCGATCTGCTGCGCGACATCGCGATAGGTCCGGCCGTAGTTGACGATCGGCAGCCACAGCGTCATCAGCAGCACCCACATCAGCGTGGTGCCCGCGCTCGACAGCACGACGCTGCGCCACAGCACCTTCGGCTGCCGCGAGATGCGCCAGCGCGCGAGCATGCACCAGCACACGGTGACGATCACCGCGCAGATGAACGACAGGATGCTGAAGTGCGGCTCGTAGCCGGGCACGAGACGCGCGAGGTTGCGCGCGAGCGGGTGCGGGAAGCCCGTGAGCGACGCGAGCCACACGAGCCACACGAAGGTGCCGAGGATCGTGAAGCTCAGCACCGCGAACCAGTCGATCGCGTTGATCGCGCCGCGCTTGAGGGTCGGCAGCGCGAACGTCGCGAGCACCGCGAGCGGCGGCAGCAGCAGCATGTACATGCGGTTCGACTGCTGGCTCTGCAGGATCACGAGCGCGACGAGCGGCACGGCGACCGACAGCGGAATCGCGATGTGCGCACGGCGGCGCATGCCGGCCCAGCTCCACCAGGCCCAGATCGCGAGCGGCCACGCGGGCCACGTGAACAGCGGCAGGTTCTTGGCCGCATAACCGAGCACGGCGGTCGGCGGGCCCGAGAAGCGCATCAGGCTGCCGTGGATCCACTGGTTGAAGAACCAGGCGGCGTCGTCGGGCGCCGCGACGAACGCGGCAAGCGGCCACAGCGCGAAGATCGCGGCTGCGAGCGGTACGCCGACCAGCGGCAGGCGCAGGTTGCGCATCTCGGGCGTGACGAGCCACAGTGCGGCGGTGCCGGCGAGCAGCGCGACGACCAGCACGGGGTTGCCGGACAACGCGACGAGGCCGATCGCGAGGCCCCACCACAGCGCGCCCTGCATCGGCTTGTCGATGCCGCGCACGATCCCGTAGACGAGCATCGCGATCCACGCGAACTGTGCGACCTGCGGCGTCGTCTCGTGCCCGCGTTCCGCGAGACCGAAGCATGCGACGAGGACCAGCAGCGCGCCGTCGGCGAGCGTGCGGCCGTAGTCGCGCGGTTCCGGCTCGCCGCCGAAGGCGTACTTGAACGGCTGGACCTCGGCGCGCCGGCCGAGCAGGTAGGCCGCGTACCAGACGAACGCGCACGCGACGCAGAACAGCACGCCCGTGTCGACGCGCGACGCGTTGCTCGCATCGACCCACGGGCCGAGGCCGCGGATCGACAGCGCGCCGAGCCAGTAGCCGAGCGGCCCGTCGGTCGTGATGAACTTGCCGACGAGGTTCGGCAGCAGCCAGTCGTGCCAGCCGCCCTTGGCCATCGTCCACATCACGCCGAAGCCCGCCGCGTCCTCGTTCTTCCACGGGTCGCGGCCGAACAGGCCGAACGCGGCATAGACGAAGCAAAGCGTGAGCAGCAGCCGGCGCGGCAGCGCACGCGTGGCGGAGGCGGTGAGACGGACGACAGGCTTCATGCAGATGTGCGATTTGTTATGGGCGGGCGGCCGGCGCGGGTGCGCGCGGTCGAGCCGGTTTCGAGCATCCGGCATTGTAGACGCGCCGGCAGTTGCGCGTCAGGCCGATGCCCGGACGCCGGCCGGCGCTTTCCCGGCGAGCAGAGACAAAAAAGGGCAGCCTGGGCTGCCCTTTTGTGCGACACCGGTGCGTTGCGACCACCGGATGCGGTGCGAAGCTTACTTCGCCTTGCCGCTGGCGCGTACGCCGAACTTGTTCTTGAACTTCTCGACACGGCCTGCCGTGTCCATGATCTTTTGCTGACCCGTGTAGAACGAGTGCGATTCCGACGACACTTCGATCTTGGCGAGCGGGTAGGTCTTGCCGTCGAGTTCGATGTTTTCGCGCGTCTGGATCGTCGAGCGCGTGATGAACTTGAAGCCGTTCGACATGTCTTGGAAGACGACTTCGCGGTAATTCGGGTGGATGCCTTCTTTCATGGTCTTTCCTTGGTGAGAGCGGTAGCCAACCCGCCGCTTGCCGTGCCGGATCGCGCAATTTGCGCATACCAGCCGACGCCAAGCCCGGCGCGAGCCACTTGCCTAAGGTCGAAAAACGGCGATTATGCCAGAAAATCAGATGGTTGACGAATAATTTTCACGGTGCGTCGAGCGCGCCGGTGCCGGCCGGATCCTGCCGGTAGTAGCGCGCGAGCAGCCGGTACAGCTCCGGAAATTCGGACTCGAACGCGCGCGGCCGCACGAACAGCGCTTCGCTGCACACCGCGAAGAATTCCGACGGGTGGTCGGCCGCATACGGATCGATCAGCGAGTCCCGCTCGAAGCGCGCCCACGCGCGGTCCGGCACCGCGTCGACCCGTGCGCAGAACTGGTCGTACGCATGCTCGAACACGTCGGCCCACGCTTGCGCGTCGAGGTGCGGCGCATGCCAGCGGCGAAACAGGGGCGGATAGCCGTCGGCCGCGCCGTTGACCATGTCGATCTTGTGCGCGAACTCGTGGATCACGACGTTGTACGCGTCATGGCCGTCCGTCATCTGCGCGTCTTCCCACGACAGGATCACGGGGCCGCCTTCCCATGCCTCGCCGCTCGCATCCTGCTCGACTTCGTGGACGACGCCGTCCTCGTCCTGCACGGTCTTGCGGATCAGGAATTCACCCGGATACACGACGACGCCGACCCAGCCGTCGTACAGCGACAGGTCGAGATTCAGCACGGGCAGGCAGGCCTGCGCGGCGATCGCGACGATCATCGCGTCGGTCAGTTCGAGCCCGTGCGCGGTCGAAAACGATTTCTTCGCGACGAACAGGCTCGTCAGCTCGCGCAGCCGGCCGAGCGCGTCGGGCGTCAGTGTCGCGAGGAACGGCAGGCGTTCGACGGTTTCCTGCCACAGCGCGTCGGGAATCGGGTGGCTGCGCAGTGCGCGGTCGCGGCGGCGGTCGTCGAACCAGCGGGTCAGTTTCGAGAGCATGGAGGCTGCGGACGGAGATCCAAAGCCTGTCTTTTAACTCAATCGATCTCTTTTTGCCATGCCGCGAAGAGGCCGCCGACGAGGGCAACGCCCGCGAGGAAGTAAAAACCGTCGAGCGACGCGAGGAACGACGCCTGTTGCGCGACCATGCGGGCGATGGCGGCGATCGCGAGGCCGTGCGCTTCGTTCGGCGCGTGCCCGGCGGCCGCATAGCTGCGCGTCAGGGTGTCGACGGTCTGCTGGAACAGCGGGTCGAACACGTTCGCGCGCTCGACGAGCCGGGTCTGGTGCACGGCCACCCGGTGCTGCTCGACGATGATCACCGACGACGTCGCGAACGAGATCGTCAGTTGCCGCACGATGTTCTTCAGCCTGTAGCCGTGCGTGTACTCGTCGATCGCGAAGATCCGGAACGTCAGGTTGGCCACCGGCAGCACGATGAAGAGCAGCAGCAGCCCGCGCAGCAGCAGCGGGACGATCAGCGCGGCTTCGCCGACCTGCGGCGTCATCCGCGTCATCCACAGTGCGGCCGTGACGGCGATCGCGAACCCCGGCACGACGAACCACTTCTTGTGCGTCACAAGCTTCGCGTAGCGCAGGTACACGAACAGCGCGGCGGCCGAAATCAGCGACATCGTGCCGACCAGGCGCCCGGCGTTCTCGACCGGATAACCGAGCCCGCCTTCGAGAAACCGCGAGGTCAGGTAACTGAAGCCCGTCGACTCGTAGTAATAGAACATGTAGAGCAGCAAGCCGACCTGGAACGTGCGCTCGCGGAACGCATGCAGCCGCACGAGCGGCGTCGGGTGATGCCACTGGTGATACGCGAACCACACGAGTGCGCCGATCCCCGCGATCGTCAGCAGGATCAGCATCGGCGAGCCGCTGTAGAGCTGGTAATGCACCTGCTGCAGCACGATCTGCAGTGCCCCTTGCGCGAGCGCGAACACGACATACGGCCAGAAGTGCCCGGAGCCGCGTGCGTCGTCGGGTGTGCGGCCCGAATCGGGCAGCGTGAGCAGCGCGAGGAGTGCGAACGCGATGCCGGCGGGTGCCGTGCACGCGAACAGCGCGCGCCACGTCGAATGCGCGACGAGCAGCCCGCCGACGATCGGCGCGAGCGCGCTGCCGAGCAGGATCAGGATCAGGAACGCGCGCGTCGCGGGCGGCCGCTCCTGCGGCTTGAAGCTGATCTGGATAAGGATCCGGCACGCGCCCATCATCGGGCCGATGAAATAGCCCTGGAAACCGCGCGCGAACGCGAGCTCAAGCGACGTATCGGCGAGCGCGGCCGCGATCGCGCCGAGCGAGAACATCAGCATGGAACCGGCGACATAGCGGCGATGCCCGAGCCGGTCGACCCACCATTGCTGCTGCAGGATGCCGAGCACGGCTGTGGCCGCATAAGCGCTCGACGACCAGACGAGCTCGTCGGGCGACGCGTTGATGCCGCCGGCGATGTAGCTCGCGAAGAACGAGAAGGTCGCGTTGTCGAAGTAGTCGAGGCCGGTGACGAGGGCGAGCGCCCAGGGGAACAGGTCCGCGCGCAGGTTGGCGCGGCTCCACAGCGGCGAGTGTCCCGGCGTGGCGCTCACGCCCGTCCTTTGCGCGTGCGCCGGGCGCCGGCTTCGGCCTGCCGCTGCGCGATCAGCGCATCGGCGTTTTCGCCGGCGAGGCGTCGTTCGATGTAATCGATGTCGTGCCGCAGCTCCTTGCGCAGCGCGACGGCTTCCTTCAGTTCGCGCTCAACGGCCGCGATGCGCCGGTCGAGCGTGCCGACCTGTTCGGTCAGGCTGGCGCGGATCTCGTGCAGCGACGCGTCCGAATAGCGGCGCCTGCCGTCGCCGGTTTCCTCGAGCGGACGCTTGAGCATCTCGGTGATGCCCTGCAGCGAGAAACCGATTGCGCGCAGCCGCAGGATGCGGGCGAAGCGCTCGAGGTCGGCCTCGTCGTAAAGCCGGTAACGGCCTTCGCTGCGCGATGGCGTAACCAGCCCGCGTTCCTCGTAGTACTTCAGCGTGCGTGGCGTGACGCCGAGCCGCGCGGCGGCATCGCTCACGGTCAGCAGCGGGGTGGGGGCTTCGTTCCGCATCGGGATGGGGTGCGCTCGTTCGGGGTGCGGGTTCGGGATGACGGAGCGATTATAGATCAACCTGTACGTACACGTACAGGTTGAGACCGAAAAACGGCCGCCGGGCAAAGCGCGCGGGCGGCCGTCGGTGCGGAGCGGGGGCGATCAGCCGCCGCGGCGCATCAGGTCGAAGAACTCGGAGTTGCTCTTCGTCTGGCGGATCTTGTCGAGCAGGAATTCCATTGCCTCGACTTCGTCCATGTCGTGGATGAACTTGCGCAGCACCCAGATCTTCTGAAGGATCTCGGGCTTGATCAGCATTTCCTCGCGGCGCGTGCCCGACTTGTTCAGGTTGATCGACGGATACACGCGCTTTTCCGCGAGACGGCGCTCGAGGTGCACTTCCATGTTGCCGGTGCCCTTGAACTCTTCGTAGATCACGTCGTCCATGCGGCTGCCGGTTTCGATCAGCGCGGTGCCGATGATCGTCAGCGAACCGCCTTCCTCGATGTTGCGCGCCGCGCCGAAGAAGCGCTTCGGACGCTGCAGCGCGTTCGCGTCGACACCGCCCGTCAGCACCTTGCCCGATGCCGGGATCACGGTGTTGTATGCGCGTGCGAGACGCGTGATCGAGTCGAGCAGGATCACGACGTCGTGCTTCATTTCGACGAGGCGCTTGGCCTTCTCGATCACCATTTCGGCGACCTGGACGTGGCGCGTGGCCGGTTCGTCGAACGTCGATGCGATCACTTCGCCGGCGACCGAGCGCTGCATTTCGGTCACTTCTTCAGGGCGCTCGTCGATCAGCAGCACGAACAGGATCACGTCCGGGTGGTTCTGCTTGATCGCGTGCGCGATGTGCTGGAGCATCACGGTCTTGCCCGACTTCGGCGACGCGACGAGCAGGCCGCGCTGGCCCTTGCCGATCGGCGCGATCATGTCGATGATGCGACCCGTGACGTTCTCTTCGCCGCGCATTTCGCGCTCGAGCGACAGCGGCTTGTTCGGGTGCAGCGGCGTGAGGTTCTCGAACATGATCTTGTGTTTCGAGGCCTCGGGCGGCTGCCCGTTGACTTTGTCGACCTTCACCAGCGCGAAGTAGCGCTCGCCGTCCTTCGGCGTACGGACTTCACCTTCGATGGTGTCGCCGGTGTGCAGGTTGAAGCGGCGGATCTGCGACGGGCTGATATAGATGTCGTCGGTGCTCGCGAGGTACGACATTTCCGGCGAGCGCAGGAAGCCGAAGCCGTCCGGCAGCACTTCGAGCGTACCGTCGCCGAAGATCGTCTCTCCCGTCTTGGCGCGCTTTTTAAGAATGGCGAACATCAACTCCTGCTTGCGCAGGCGGTTCGCGTTTTCGATCTCGAGGCCATTGGCCATTTCGATCAGTTCGGACACGTGCAGAGACTTGAGCTCGGATAAATGCATACGGAGAACCCGCCAGGGAGGAGAAGCGACGAAAGAAATAAGGGAGGAGGGCGAGCGGAAGCGCTCAGAGACTTAAATGCGTCTTGTAGACGTTTTTTAATTCTAGCATAGGCCGATTCGCGCTTGAGCGGCCGATCGGCGGCTTGACGACGGACGTGTTGCCGGTTGACAACACGCCCGCGGAACTGCCGGTATTACAGGTGGCTGTCCAGGAATGCGGTGAGCTGCGACTTCGACAGCGCGCCGACCTTCTGCGCGGCGGCCGCGCCGTTCTTGAACAGGATCAGCGTCGGGATGCCGCGCACGCCGAACTTCGCGGGCGTTGCCTGGTTGTCGTCGACGTTGATCTTCGCGATCTGCAGCTTGTCGCCGTAGTCCTTCGCGACTTCGTCGAGGATCGGGGCGATCATTTTGCACGGGCCGCACCATTCGGCCCAGAAATCGACGAGCACGGGCTTGTCGGACTTGACGACGTCCTGTTCGAACGATGCGTCGCTGATGTGTTTGATCTGTTCGCTCATTGGGTCAATACCTCTTACGGTTCGGGGACTGCCTGCTTGCGCGTTGCGGCGTACCGGCCGCCGTAGGCTGCCGGCCGCTGCGGCAGGTTACTCCGCTCTCCGGAAAGGAGGGGGCGTAAGCGCTGCATGCCGCGGCTCGCGGGTCGTTCGGGCGTCATATTAGCCTAAATTGCTATCTGCTGCGGGCGGCGATAGTAGCCGCTACGCGAGTAGGGGTACGACGCGACGTTCGACCGTTGTGCTCCGCAGGTGGAGGCCGGCCCGTAAATTACAAGGGGGCGGCATATATGGAGCGATTCGGGTGGCCGGACGCACGCCGGCCGGCAGGGTTGTTCGCATTGATGCGAACAAACGGTCGCATTCATCCGGAAGCGGTGATAGAATATGCCGTGACGGGCCTCCTCGCATGGTGGGGCGGTGAACCTGGTCAGGTCGGGAACGAAGCAGCCACAATCGTTTTCCGCCAGTGCCGAGGGTCGGGCTCGTCACCTTCCTTCTCGCCCCGTTCGCAGGGCGTTTTTTATTTCCGCGTCACACTCCGTTTTGCCTGCACCTTGCCCGTCTTCCGCACCGTTTCGCGTGTCGGCGCGACGCAGCGTTACTGATACAATTTCCCGATGACCTATCAAGTTCTCGCACGCAAGTGGCGTCCGAAGGATTTCGCTTCGCTCGTCGGCCAGGAGCACGTCGTCAGGGCGCTCACGCACGCGCTCGACGGCGGGCGTCTCCATCACGCCTATCTGTTTACCGGAACCCGCGGCGTCGGCAAGACGACGCTGTCGCGGATCTTCGCGAAGGCGCTCAACTGTGAAACCGGCGTCACGTCGCAACCGTGCGGCGTGTGTCGTGCCTGTCGCGAGATCGACGAGGGGCGTTTCGTCGATTACGTCGAGATGGATGCCGCGAGCAACCGCGGCGTCGACGAAATGGCCGCGCTGCTCGAGCGCGCGGTTTACGCGCCCGTCGATGCGCGCTTCAAGGTCTACATGATCGACGAAGTGCACATGCTGACGAACCACGCGTTCAACGCGATGCTGAAGACGCTCGAGGAGCCGCCGCCGCACGTCAAGTTCATCCTCGCGACGACCGATCCGCAGAAAATTCCCGTCACCGTGCTGTCGCGCTGCCTGCAGTTCAACCTGAAGCAGATGCCGGCCGGGCACATCGTGTCGCATCTCGAGCGGATCCTCGGCGAAGAGCAGATCACGTTCGAACCGCAGGCGCTGCGCCTGCTCGCGCGTGCCGCGCAGGGCAGCATGCGCGACGCGCTGTCGCTCACCGACCAGGCGATCGCCTATTCGGCGAACGAGGTGACCGAGTCGGCCGTGTCGGGCATGCTCGGCGCGCTCGACCAGACTTACATGGTGCGCCTGCTCGACGCGCTCGCGGCCGGCGGCGGCCCGGAAATCCTCGCGATTGCCGACGAGATGTCGCTGCGCAGCCTGTCGTTCTCGACCGCATTGCAGGATCTCGCGAGCCTGCTGCACCGGATTGCGTGGGCGCAATTCGCGCCGGGCTCGGTGCTCGACGAATGGCCGGAAGCGGCCGACCTGCGCCGCTTCGCGGAGACGCTGAGCCCCGAACAGGTTCAGTTGTTCTATCAGATCGCGACGGTCGGTCGTGCGGAGCTCGGCCTTGCGCCGGACGAGTACGCCGGTTTCACGATGACGCTGCTGCGGATGCTCGCGTTCGAACCGGCCGTTGCCGCCGGCAGTGCGTCGGGCGGCCAGCCGTCCGTGCCGCGTGCCGTGCCGGGCCCGCGCGCTGCCGCGGCTTCGGCCGCCGCGGCGAAGCCGGTATCGGCACCCGTCGAGGCAGTGCGTCCGCAGGCTGCCGCTCCCGTTGCTCCCGTTGCGCCGGCCGCGCGATCGGCAGCACCGGCACAGTCCGGCGACGAAGCAGGCCGGCCGGCGGTGAAGCCGGCAGCTGCTCAAGCGGCCGCGCCGATTTCGGTGGATGCACGCGTTGTCGAGACGCCGCAACCGGAAACGGATTCGGCGCCGCAAGCGGCGCCGGCCGGCGATCTGCCGCCACCGGCCCGCAACGAACCCGAGCAGCCTGCTGCTGCCGCTGCGCAGCGAAACGACGAACCGGCTGCGCCGGCCGAACCGGTGCCGCGCGCCGCGCCGTCCGAGCCCGCCGCGCGTCCGGCTTCGCGCGCAGGCGGTGCTGCCGCCGCGCTCGACGTGCTGCGCAATGCGGGGATGCGCGTGTCGTCCGACCGCGCGCGGGCAGGTGCCGCCCCGAAACCGGCGGTTCAGCCGGCCGCCGAGAAGCCGGCCGCGTCGCGCCCCGCCGTCCAGGTGCCGACGCCGCGCGCTGCCGCCCGTGCGCCGCAAGCAGCCGATTCGCGCCAGGCCTCGCCGCCGTGGGAGGACATCCCGCCGGACGACTACGTGCCGCTCAGCGCCGACGAGATGTTCGGCGGGCCCGACGATGGTTTCGTCCCGGTGTTCGACAGCGGTCCCGACGATGTGCGCGTTGCACCGAAGCTCGCGGAAGCGCGTCCGGCCGCGCCGGTCGACACGCGCCCGTTGCCGCCCGCGATCGCGCTCGAGCCGATCGGCTTCGACGGCGAATGGCCGGCGCTGGCCGCGCGGCTGCCGCTGAAGGGCGTCGCGTACCAGCTCGCGTTCAACAGCGAACTGACGGCCGTCGATGCGACGACATTGAAACTTTCCGTGCCGGTGCCGCAGTACGCGGACGCCGCGCAGGTTGCGAAGCTGAAGGCCGCGCTGGCCGACGCGCTCGGCAAGCCGGTCGAGGTGGCGGTCGAGGTCGGGCCCGCACGGCGCACGGCGGCGGCGCTCGATGCGGCCGCGCGCGCGGCGCGCCAGCGCGAGGCCGAGCAGGAGATTCACGGCGACCCGTTCGTGCAGCAGCTCGTGCGCGACTTCGGTGCACGCATCGTCGAGGGTTCGGTGCGTCCGCTCGCCGATTCCGCACCGGACGGCCCGCCGCCGACGCTGCATTGAACTGACCGCACCGCGACAGGCACAATCACGCCCACACATTGGCCGGCACGCGCCGCGTGCCGGTTTTCACACGATCAAGAAGGAGTATTCCCATGTTGAAAGGCAACCTCGCCGGACTGATGAAGCAAGCGCAGCAAATGCAGGAAAACATGAAGAAGATGCAGGAGCAGCTTGCGCTGATCGAAGTCGAAGGGCAGTCGGGGGCGGGCCTCGTCAAGGTGACGATGACGTGCCGCAACGAAGTGCGTCGCGTGTCGATCGACCCGAGCCTGCTCGCCGACGACAAGGACATGCTCGAGGATCTCGTCGCGGCCGCGTTCAACGACGCCGTGCGCAAGGCCGAAGCGACGTCGCAGGAAAAGATGAGCGGCATGACGTCGGGCCTGCCGCTGCCCCCGGGCTTCAAGCTGCCGTTCTGAGCGCGGCGTCCTTGCCACAGATTGCCGCCGTATGAAACAGCCGTCCGCCCTGTCCGCTCTCGTCGAAGCGTTGCGCGTGCTGCCCGGCGTCGGGCCGAAATCCGCGCAGCGCATGGCGGTCCACCTGATGCAGCACGACCGCGAGGGCGCGGAGCGGCTCGGCCGGTCGCTGCTGTTCGCGACCGAGCACCTGCAGCACTGCGAGAAGTGCAACACGTTCACCGAAGCGCAGATTTGCGAGGTCTGCAGCGACGAGGAACGTGACCCGACGCTGCTGTGCGTCGTCGAGACGCCTGCCGACCAGATCATGCTCGAGCAGACGATGACTTACCGCGGGCTGTATTTCGTGCTGATGGGGCGGCTGAGCCCGCTCGACGGGATCGGCCCGAAGGAAATCCATTTCGACCGCCTCGTGCGCCGCGCGTCCGACGGAATCGTCAAGGAAGTCGTGCTCGCGACCAACTTCACGAACGAAGGCGAAGCCACCGCGCATTACCTCGGCCAGACGCTGAAGGCGCGCGGCCTGGCGGTCACGCGCCTCGCGCGCGGCGTGCCGGTGGGCGGCGAGCTCGAATACGTCGACGCGGGCACCATCGCCCGCGCGATGCTCGACCGCCGCACGATGTAAGCCGGGCGCCGCCTGCCGGTGGCGCCGTTCCTCATGCCAGGGAGACACATGAGCACCAGCCAGGGCCCCCTCGCGGGCGTCAAAGTGCTCGAATTCGGAACGCTGATCGCGGGGCCGTTCGCGTCGCGGCTGTTCGCCGAATTCGGCGCGGAAGTGATCAAGATCGAGGATCCGAACGGCGGCGACCCGCTGCGCAAGTGGCGCAAGCTCCACCCGGAGCAGGGCGGTACGTCGCTGTGGTGGTCCGTCCAGGCGCGCAACAAGAAGTCGGTCACGCTCAACCTGAAATCCGATGCCGGCAAGGCGATCGCGCGGCAGCTCGCGAGCGAGGCCGACATCGTGATCGAGAACTTCCGTCCCGGCCTGCTCGAAAAGCTCGGGCTCGGCTACGACGTGCTGTCGGCCGACAACCCGGGCCTCGTGATGGTGCGCCTGTCCGGCTACGGGCAGACGGGCCCGTACCGCGACCGGCCCGGCTTCGGTGCGATCGCCGAATCGATGGGCGGGCTGCGCCACATCACCGGCTATCCCGACCTGCCGCCGCCGCGCATCGGCATCTCGATCGGCGATTCGATCGCCGCGCTGCACGGCGTGATCGGCGCGCTGATGGCGCTCCATCACCGCAAGGTCAACGGCGGTGCGGGGCAGGTGGTCGACGTTGCGCTGTACGAAGCCGTATTCAACATGATGGAAAGCGTGGTGCCCGAATACGGCGTGTACGGGATGGTGCGCGAGCGCACCGGCGCGTCGCTGCCGGGCATCGTCCCGTCGAATACGTATGCGTGCCGCGACGGCAGCATCGTGATCGGCGGCAACAGCGACCCGATCTTCAAGCGGCTGATGAAGGCGATCGAGCGCGACGACCTCGCCGACGATCCCGCGCTCGCGCGCAACGACGGGCGCGTGCCGCGCACGCAGGAAATCGACGACGCGATTGCCGTGTGGCTTGCGCCGCGCACGATCGACGACGCGCTCGCCGTGCTCAACGCGGCCGACGTGCCGGCCGGGCGCATCTACAGCGCCGCCGACATGTTCACCGATCCGCAGTTCGTCGCGCGGCAGATGATCCAGCGCTTCAAGCTCGCCGACGGCACCGACATTCCGCTGCCGAACATCACGCCGAAGCTGTCGGACACGCCGGGCGAAACGCGCTGGCTCGGGCCGGAACTCGGCGAGCATACGGACGAGGTGCTGCGCGGCCTCGGCTACGACGCGCAGGCGATTGCCGCACTGCGCGACGCGGGCGCGATCTGAGCGCCCCCGGACCTGTCGCTGCGCGCCAAGGCCACCCGAGGGGGCATCCCGCAAGGGGACTTCCCCCGGGGCGGAAAACCCGGGGCGGCCCGGCGTTTTCTTGAGCGCGCAGAACGCCGCCGCGCAATGCGGCGGCGCACCGTGCGCGCGTGCGCGCACTCGGCCATCCGCGGCCGCCGGACTGTCGCTCTCGCGCCATCTTTCCTCGGTTACAATCGCCGGATGCGAATCCTACTCAGCAACGACGACGGCTATCTCGCCCCCGGTCTCGCCGCGCTCAGCGAAGCGCTGCAGCCGCTGGCCGAACTCACGGTGATCGCGCCCGAGCAGAACTGCAGCGGCGCATCGAATTCCCTCACGTTGTGGCGGCCGCTGTCGGTGCAGCGCGCGACGGGTACGGGTTTCTTCTACGTGAACGGCACGCCGACCGATTCGGTGCACGTCGCGTTGACGGGAATGGCCGACGCGAAGCCGGATATCGTCGTGTCGGGGATCAACAACGGCCAGAACATGGGCGAAGACACGCTCTATTCGGGGACAGTTGCGGCGGCCACCGAAGGCATCATGTTCGGCGTTCCGGCCATCGCTTTCTCGCTGGCCGACAAGGGCTGGGCCCATCTGGCGGACGCCGCACGCGTCGCCGCGGAAATCGTCGAGCATTACCTCTCGCATCCGCTGCCGGGCCAGCCGCTGTTGAACGTCAATATTCCGAACCTGCCGTACGACGAACTGAAGGGCTGGAAGGTCACGCGCCTCGGCAAGCGTCATCCGTCGCAGCCGGTGATTTGCCAGACCGACCCGCGCGGCGAGCCGGTGTACTGGATCGGTGCGGCGGGCGCGGCGCTGGACGCGAGCGACGGCACCGATTTCCACGCCGTCGCAAACGGTTTCGTGTCGATCACGCCGCTGCAGCTCGACCTCACGCATACGCAGATGCTGCCCGCGACGCGCGAATGGGCGCGCGCCGGAGGGCGGGCTTCATGAGCGGCGAGCGCGCGAAGCGGTTCCCGCTCGCGCTCGAAGATCTCAAGCGAGCGCCACGCAAGTCGGAAGGTCGGGCCGGCGAACGCCATGCGGCGGTCGCGGTGCCGAAGGCCGCCGACAAGCCCGCGGCCGTGCTGAAACCGGTTGCGGTGAAGCCGGCTGCCGGGCGGGCGCCGCTGTCCGGTTCCGCCGCCGCGAAGCCCGCGACCGTGCCGAAGCCGACCGCGCTGAAGCCTGCATTGCCGAAACCGGCCGCGCCGAGCGTCGCGCCGGCCGGCGCGTTCGCGCTCACGTCGGAACGTGTGCGCGAGCGGATGGTCGAACGGCTGCGCGCGAACGGCGTGACCGACGCGCGCGTGCTGGACGCGATGGCCGCGGTGCCGCGCCACCTGTTCGTGGATCCGGGGCTCGCGACGCAGGCCTACGAGGATTCGGCGTTGCCGATCGGCCACCAGCAGACAATTTCAAAGCCGTCGGTCGTCGCGCGCATGATCGAGCTCGCGATGGCCGGCCGCACGCTCGAGCGCGTCCTCGAGATCGGCACGGGCTGCGGCTACCAGGCCGCCGTGCTGAGTCACGTGGCACGCGACGTGTATTCGATTGAACGCATCAAGCCGCTCTACGAGCGCGCGAAGCTGAACCTGCGGCCGCTGCGCGTGCCGAACATCCGTCTGCACTACGGCGACGGGCGTGTCGGCCTGCCGTCCGCGGCCCCGTTCGACGCGATCGTGATCGCGGCGGCGGGGCTCGACGTGCCGCAGGCGCTGCTCGAGCAGCTCGCGATCGGCGGGCGGCTCGTCGCGCCGGTCGGCGCGCAGAGCGGGCAGCACCAGGTGCTCACGCTCGTCGAGCGCGTCGCGCACGCGCAATGGCGAGAGTCCCGGCTTGATCGCGTTTTCTTTGTCCCTTTAAAATCCGGAGTGATTTGATACCGATGAGTATGTTGCGCGCGATGCAAAACAACCGATCCAGGGAACCGCTCACGCTCGCCCAGCGCGCGATCTGTGTGGCTGCGTTCTCCACGTTACTGGCCGCGTGTGCGACGCGGCTCGACAACGCACCCGTCGTCGACCGCTCCGGGTCGCTCGGCACGACCGCCGCCGCGCAACCCGCGGTGCCGCTCGGCCCGCCGCCGCCGGGCTTCTACCGTGTGAAGCCTGGCGACACGCTGTACCGGATCGCGCTCGAGAACGGGCAGAACTATCGCGACATCGCGTCGTGGAACAACCTGGCGAACCCGAACCAGATCGAAGTCGATCAGTTGCTGCGCGTTGCGCCGCCGGGTGGCGCTGCGGCTGCGGGCGTACCGGCTGCGGGCGCACCGGCCACCGCACCGATCGCGGGCGCCGCCGTCGCGACCGCGCCGCTCAGCAGCGGCCCAGCGACGCCGGCCGCCGGCACGTCGTCCACGCTCGCCACGCCGCCGGCCGCGGCCACCGGATCGAGCGACACGGCGGCGGCCCCGAGCGGCCCCGTGTCGTTCGCCTGGCCCGCGCGCGGCCCCGTGCTGAACGGGTTCGACGACGCGAAGAACAAGGGTGTCAACATCGGCGGTACGGCCGGCGAGACCGTGAAGGCCGCGGCCGACGGTCGCGTCGTCTACTCGGGCAACGGCCTGCGTGGCTACGGCAACCTCATTATCATCAAACACGATGCAACTTACCTCACGGCGTATGCACATAATCGCGCTTTGATGGTAAAAGAGGGGGACGCGGTAACGAAGGGGCAGAAGATCGCCGAGATGGGTAACAGCGATGCCGACCGCGTGATGCTGCATTTCGAGGTTCGCCGGCAGGGTAAGCCTGTCGATCCGCTGAAGTATTTGCCGCCTCAATAACCGAGACGACCATGCCGAAATCGAAGCGCCACGAGCCGCAAGCCGAGTCTGAGAAAATCAGTCGTGCCACGCAAGCATCGGTGGGGCGGGCTGGTGCTTCGACGGACGACGAAGACGACGTCGCGGAAAACGAACGTGATATCGAGGCGCGCGACGCAGAGGCGGACGGTGGCGACGACGAGCGCGAAGGCCGCCCGGAAGCATCGCCCGATGTCGACGATTTCCGCACGATGCTGCAGGCCGAGCTCACGGCCGACACGATCCAGCATTACCTGAACCGCATCAGCGTGAAGCCGCTGCTGACCGTCGAGGAAGAGCAGCGTTATTCCCGGCTCGCCAAGGCCGGCGAATTCGAGGCGCGGCAGGTGATGATCGAGCGCAACCTGCGGCTCGTCGTCAGTATCGCCAAGGGGTATCTGAACCGTGGCGTGCCGCTGCTCGACCTGATCGAGGAGGGCAACCTCGGCCTGATGCATGCGATCGAGAAGTTCGACCCGACACGCGGGTTCCGCTTCTCGACCTATGCGACCTGGTGGATCCGGCAGAGCATCGAGCGGGCGATCATGAACCAGGCCCGCACGGTGCGCCTGCCCGTGCACGTGATCCGCGAACTGAACCAGGTGCTGCGCGCGAAGCGCCACCTCGAAAAGAATTCGATGTCGACGGGCGAGGCGGCCGAGCGCCGCGAAGCCAGCATCGACGACATCGCCTATCTCACCGGCAAGACCGCCGAGGAAGTCACCGACATCCTCGCGCTCAACGAGCACACGGCGTCGCTCGACGCGCCGCTCGACCTCGATCCCGCGAGCAGCCTGCTCGACCTGCTGCCCGACGACCAGAGCCAGTCGCCCGACGCCGAGGTGCAGCACCGCGAGCTCGAGACGCTGACGCGCGCGTGGTTGTCGCGGCTGTCCGACAAGCATCGGCACGTGATCGAGCGCCGCTTCGGCCTGAACCACATCGAACCGGCGACGCTCGAAGAGCTGGCCGACGAGATGGGGCTCACGCGCGAGCGCGTGCGGCAGATCCAGCAGGAAGCGCTGGTGCGCCTCAAGCGGTTCTTCGCCTCCAACGGCGTGCGCAAGGACGCCGTTCTGTAACCGATGACACCGATTCTTGTTTTTGACATCGAGACGATTCCCGATGTCGACGGTATTCGCCGTCTGGAAGACCTGCCCGCGACGCTCGACGATGCCGCGGTGGCCGAACACGCATTCGCCGCGCGCCGCGAGAAGACCGGCGGCGATTTCCTGCCGCATCACCTGCAGCGCATCGCGGCGATCTCGTGCGTGTTCCGCGACAACAACGGCTTTCGCGTCCGCTCGCTGGGCACGCCGCAGGACAACGAAGCGACGCTGATCCAATCGTTCTACCGCGTGATCGAGAAATACACGCCGCAGCTCGTGTCGTGGAACGGCGGCGGTTTCGATCTGCCGGTGCTCCATTACCGCGCGCTCGTGCACGGGATCCCCGCGACCCGCTACTGGGATCTCGGCGAGGACGACCGCGAGTTCAAGTGGAACAACTACATCTCGCGTTATCACTCGCGGCATACCGATCTGATGGATGTGCTCGCGATGTATCAGGCGCGCGCGAACGCGCCGCTCGACGCGCTGGCGAAGCTGTGCGGCTTTCCGGGCAAGCTCGGGATGGACGGCAGCCAGGTGTGGCCGGCGTTCCAGGACGGGCGGATCGAGGAAATCCGCAATTATTGCGAGACCGACGTCGTCAATACGTACCTGCTGTACTGCCGGTTCCAGTTGATGCGCGGCGGCCTGACGCAGAGCGAGTATGCGGACGAGATCCTGCTCGTGAAGAACGCGCTCGCGCAGGAACCGGCGTCGCACTGGGCCGAATACCTGGCCGGCTTCGACGCGTAACGCAGGCGGGCCGCACCGCGGCCGGCGGCCGGCGCGATCAGGCGAGTTCGAGCAGCACCGGCTGGTGATCCGATGCGCGCACGGCGCCGTCGATCTCGCAGCGCATGACGCGCGGCAGCAGCGTATCGGTCACGAACACGAAGTCGCACGCGAGCGGCCCCTCCGACCATTGCACCGTATCGTAGACGCCGGCCGTCGGTGGCGGCGTGCGGCCGGGATGCCGCGCGACCCATGCGTCGACGAAGCGCGGGGCGTCGGCGATCGGCTCCAGCAAGCGCCGGTACGCATCGCTGCCGAACGCGCTGTTGAAATCGCCGCAGACGATCGCATCGCGCGGCTGGCCGGTCGCGCTGAACGGCCCGTCGGCAGTTTCGGCGGGCGCGGGCCGGTCCGCGTGCGCGCAGGCCTCGCGATGCCGGTCGCGCAACGCGTCGACCTGCGCAAGGCGCTGGCGCGCCGAATAGTATTCGAGATGCGTGGTGATCACGCGCAGCGGGCCGACCGGCGTCTGCAGCTCGACGTCGAGCGCGACGCGCGGCATCGACGGTGCGCCGGCGTCGGCCGGCCACGGCAGCAACTGGCGCAGCACGCGCCCGACCGGCAGCCGGGTCGCGATCGCATTGCCGAACTGGCGGCGCGGTGCGCCGGGTTCAACAGCCGGCAGGTCCGCGCCGATGGCTTCGACGATCGCATAACCGGGCAGCAGTGCCGCGAGTTCGGCGAACTGGTCGGGGCCGGGCCGGCCGGGCAGTGCGCCGAAGCCGCGCGTGACCTCCTGCAGGCACAGCACGTCGAAATCGCCGAGCCGGCGGATTGCAGAGACGGTGCGCGAAAGGTCGACAACGCCGTCGGCGTCCCGACCCCATTGGATGTTCCAGTCGATCAATCGCATGGTCGAATCTCCTGCCGGGTGGATTCTGCGCTTCAGGCGGTCCCGGTTGGCCTGGCGTCCGCCCGGCTGCCTGCCGGCTTCCGTCGCCCGGCTAACCCGTTCCGGCGAAATGCGGGGCCCCGTCTATGCTTAAGTGTCGGCGCTTGCGCCATGCAAAGCGGCCGATGCGGGCCTGCGTCGTCTACAATCTCGCCTTCTTCAACGTTTGTCAGGAAAAGCTGGTGTCCGAAGCCGTCCCCACTTCTGCGCGCAAATCGAAAAATGCGCCCGTCGCGCCCGGGATCGCCCCGGTTCTCGAGATCGAATCGCTCGACATGGAAGCGCGCGGTGTCGGCCGCACGATGACCGAGGACGGCGAGCCGGGCAAGGTCATCTTCGTCGAAGGCGCGCTGCCCGGCGAGCGTGTGACCTATTCGAGCTACCGCCGCAAGCCGAGCTACGAGCAGGCGACGGTTGTCGACATTCTGCGCCCGAGCGTGATGCGCACGCAGCCGAAATGCAAGTTCTTCGGCACCTGCGGCGGCTGCTCGATGCAGCATCTCGACATGCGCGCGCAGGTGGCGGTCAAGCAGCGCGTGCTCGAAGACAACCTGTGGCACCTGGCGAAGCTGCGTGCGGAAACGATGTTCGCGCCGATCCATGGCCCGTCGTGGGGCTATCGCTACCGTGCGCGCCTGACCGTGCGCAACGTGGCGAAGAAGGGCGGCGTGCTGGTCGGGTTTCACGAGAAGAAGAGCAGCTATGTCGCCGACATGACGAGTTGCGAAGTGCTGCCGCCGCATGTGTCGGCGATGCTCGTGCCGCTGCGCCGGCTCGTCGAGGGGCTGTCGATCCGCGATCGGATGCCGCAGATCGAGCTCGCGGTCGGCTCGGAAGTCACCGCGCTCGTGCTGCGCGTGCTGGAGCCGATCAACTCGGACGACGAAGCGCTGCTGCGCGCGTTCGCGGACGAACACAAGGTGCAGTTCTGGCTGCAGCCGAAGGGCCCCGACACGGTGACGCCGTTCTATCCGCTCGACGTGTCGCTTGACTACACGCTGCCGGAGTTCGGCATCCGCATGCCGTTCAAGCCGACCGATTTCACGCAGGTCAACCATCAGATCAACCGCGTGCTGGTGGGCCGCGCGCTGCGCCTGCTCGCGCCGTCGCGCGACGATCGTGTGCTCGACCTGTTCTGCGGGATCGGCAACTTCACGCTGCCGCTCGCGCGGCTGTCGCGCGAAGTGATGGGCATCGAGGGCAGCGACACGCTGACGACGCGCGCGCTTGCGAACGCGCGCGAGAACGGCGTCGACGGCCACACGACGTTCGCGTGCCGGAACCTGTTCGAAGTGACCGGCGACGACCTCCGTGCGCTCGGCGCATTCGACAAGTTCCTGGTCGACCCGCCGCGGGAAGGCGCGCTCGCGGTGTCGAAGGCGCTGGCCGAGATTGCGCAAAGCGGCGCAGGCCCGCTGCCGAAGCGGATCGTCTACGTGTCGTGCAACCCGTCGACGCTGGCGCGCGACGCGGGCCTGCTGGTGCACGAGGCCGGCTACCGGCTGAAGGGCGCCGGTGTCGTGAACATGTTCCCGAACACGTCGCACGTCGAATCGATCGCACTGTTCGAACGCGACTGAGCCGGGCGGCGGACGTAAAAAAACCGGCCGTCGGGCCGGTTTTTTCTTGGTGCGTGGCGAACGTCAGTTGCGGTTGCCGCCGAAGATGCCGAGCAGCGCGAGCAGGTTCGTGAACACGTTGTACAGGTCGAGGTAGATCGCGAGCGTCGCCGAGATGTAGTTCGTCTCGCCGCCGTTCACGACGCGCTGGACGTCGAACAGCATGTACGCGGAGAAGATCGCGATCGCGAGCACCGACACGGTGAGCATCAGTGCCGGCAGTTGCAGGAAGATGTTCGCGACCGACGCGAGCAGGATCACGATCACGCCCATGAACAACCACTTGCCGAGCCCCGAGAAGTCGCGCTTGCTGACGGTGGCGATCGTCGCCATCGTGGCGAAGATGATGCCGGTGCCGCCGAACGCGAGCATGATCAGCGACGGGCCGTTCGAGAAGCCGAGGATGAAGCTCAGCAACCGCGACAGCATCAGGCCCATGAAGAACGTGAAGCCGAGCAGCACGAACACGCCGGCCGCGCTGTTTTTGGTCCGCTCGATCGCGAACATGAAGCCGAACGCGATCGCGAAGAACGCAAGCAGGCTCATCATCGGGCTCGTGGCCGCGAACAGCGAGAAGCCCGTCGTGACGCCGACCCAGGCGCCCAGCACGGTCGGCACCATCGACAGCGCGAGCAGCCAGTACGTGTTCCGCAGCACGCGGTTGCGAACCTCGGCGGTGCTGACGGAACCGCCGCGGCCGAAATTGTACGGATAGTCGTTCATGGTTTCTCCTAACATTGAACGCGTGGGCGTCCGGGACCGGTTCGGCGCGCGCGGTGTGCGGCGCAGCAAACCGGAGCAGCTATGGCTAAGATACGTTCCGCGTCGCGAGGTTTCAATGGCTGTGCGGCGCAAAACATTTGGATTCTGAACCTTTCATGTGTGTAAGGGTTCAATCGCAATGATACACGGGATCGTGCTACAATAGCGGATTCATTTGAACCTGTAACTTCTTAATTTCTTGGAGTTTTTATGGCAATCGAGCGCACCCTGTCGATCATCAAGCCGGATGCGGTGGCAAAGAACGTGATCGGCCAGATCTACAGCCGTTTCGAAGGCGCCGGCCTGAAGATCGTCGCATCGCGCATGGCGCACCTGTCGCGTGCTGACGCAGAGAAGTTCTACGCGGTTCACGCAGCGCGTCCGTTCTTCAAGGACCTCGTCGATTTCATGATCTCGGGCCCGGTGATGATCCAGGTTCTGGAAGGTGAAGGCGCGATCCTGAAGAACCGCGACCTGATGGGCGCAACGGATCCGAAGAAGGCGGAACAGGGCACGATCCGCGCCGACTTCGCCGACAGCATCGACGCGAACGCCGTGCACGGCTCGGACGCAGCGGAAACGGCTGCTGTCGAAGTCGCGTTCTTCTTCCCGGAAATGAACGTTTACTCGCGTTAAGCCCTGGCTGACAGCAAGTAGGCAGGATTCAGCGCACGCGGCAAGGCAGCACATCATGACGAGCGAAACTTCCGTCAATCTTCTCGACTTCGATGCCGAGGGTCTTGTCGCGTACTGCGGCAGCCTCGGCGAGAAGCCGTTCCGCGCCAAGCAGTTGCAGCGCTGGATCCACCAGTACAACGCCGGCGATTTCGACGGCATGACCGATCTCGCGAAGTCCCTGAGGGAGAAACTCAAGGGCCGCGCGTCGATCGTGATGCCGGATATCGCCAGCGATCACGTTTCCACCGACGGCACGCGCAAGTGGCTGATCGACGTCGGAAACGGCAATGCGGTCGAAACCGTGTTCATCCCGGAAGAGACGCGCGGCACGCTGTGCGTGTCGTCGCAGGCCGGGTGCGCGGTCAACTGCCGCTTCTGCTCGACGGGCAAGCAGGGCTTTTCCCGCAACCTGTCGACAGCCGAAATCATCGGCCAGCTACGGATGGCCGAATTTGCACTGCGAGCGTCGCTGGGCCGCGCGCCCGGCCCGAACGGCAAGGCCGAACGGGTCGTCACCAACGTGGTGATGATGGGCATGGGCGAGCCGCTCCTGAATTACAGCGCGGTCGTGCCCGCGATGCGGCTGATGCTCGACGACAACGCGTACGGCCTGTCGCGCCGCCGCGTCACGCTGTCGACGTCCGGCGTGGTGCCGATGATGGACCGCCTCGGCGCCGAGTTGCCGGTTGCGCTGGCCGTTTCGCTGCACGCGCCGAACGATGCGCTGCGCGACGAGCTGGTGCCGCTCAACAAGAAGTATCCGCTTCGCGAGCTGATGGCTGCGTGCCAGCGCTATCTGAAAGTCGCGCCGCGCGACTTCATTACTTTCGAATACTGCATGCTCGACGGCGTCAACGACACCGAAGCGCATGCGCGCGAACTGCTGGCCGTCACGCGCGACGTGCCGTGCAAGTTCAATCTGATCCCGTTCAATCCGTTTCCGGAGTCGGGCCTCATCCGCTCGAAGCCGGAGCAGATCAAGCGCTTTGCACAGGTCCTCATCGACGCGGGTGTCGTCACGACCGTGCGCAAGACGCGCGGCGACGATATCGATGCCGCGTGCGGCCAGTTGGCCGGCGCGGTGAAGGACCGCACGCGCCTCGCGGAACGAACGGGCGCAGCAGCAAAAATCATCGAAGTTCGGGCGATTTGACGGGGACGCCTAGTCGGGGATGCCCGTCCGGGGATGCCCGAACCTTTTGGCAGTACAACACGCGAATAGCGATCGGTCGCGGCGCCACGGCGCCGCGCATGGTATGAACAGTTGCGGGTGCCGGGCGGCGGGAGCCGGCGGCGGCCGCCAGTGAAGAAGAATCGACGCGAGGACAAGGATGAGTGAGCCGCAGCCGACTAACGGCGCAGAGACGAATGCCGCGAAACCGGCACCGGCGGGACTGGAATCGCTGGCGGCGGTCGGCAGCCGGCTGGCGCAGCTTCGGGAGACGAAGGGCTGGACGGTCGACGACGTATCGGCGCGGCTCAAGGTCGCACCGCAGAAGCTTCGGGCGCTCGAGGCCGGCGACATCAGTCATTTGCCTGGCGCGACGTTCGCGCTCGGTGTCGTGCGCAGCTACGCGAAGATGCTCGGCGTCGACCCGGAACCGTTCGCGCAGGCGCTGCGCCGCGAGCGCGGGGTGCCGGAAGTCGATCTGTCGATGCCCGCGTCGTCGGGGACGGATCTGCCGCGCGGCCGCGTGTCGATTCCGCTGGGCGGTTCGTCGCGCCACCATCCGTGGCTGTGGGGAACGGCGATCGTCGTCGTGGCGGTGGTTGCCGTACTGATGTGGCACACTGGCGGCGATTCGTCGAGCCTGCTCGCGCGCTTCAAGGGCGGCGACACGGAGCATGCGTCGGCCGCGAGCGCACCGGCGGCATCGTCTTCTTCCGTCGAAGAGGCGGCGTCGAACGGCGCGTCGGCCGTAGCCGCCAATGAGGTTCCGGCCCCGGCCGCGACGTCCGCTGCAGCGACGCAGGCGATGGCGTCCGCCGTGCCGGCGCCCGCGCCCCCGGTCGTGACGGCCGCTGCATCGCAGCCCGTCGCGGCAACGACGGCGGCGAGTGCCGCTACGCCGGCCGAGCCGGCGAGCGTCGTGGTTGCGGCAGGCCAGTCGATGGTCGAACTGAAGGTCAAGCAGGATTGCTGGTTCAGCGTGCGCGACAAGAACGGCAAGGAGCTGTTCTCGGCGCTGGTGCGGGCCGGCGAGACGAAGCAGGTCGCCGGCGTCGGGCCGTTCAAGGTCACGATCGGCAACAGGGCAGGCCTCGACGCGGTAGCGTTCGACGGAAAACCTGTCGATCCGGCAAAATATTCGGCAGCGCGGGGTAATGTGGCGCGGTTCACGTTGCCCTGACGTCAAGCGCCGTGGCGAAGGCCTGTCGTCGGTATCGGCAGGCCGTGAGGGCACGGCGCTTTTTCAATTCATGCGCCGCGTTGCGGCGCATTCCGCGTAAATGGATCTATCGATGCAATCCGAAGCTCAATCCCCACGCAGCAGTCAGATTTGTTCAACCGAGCCGGTGTTCGGCGGGCATCAGCCGCGTCGCGTGTCGCATGCGGTGGATGTCCGTTGGGGCGGGCAGCTCGTGACGATCGGCGGCGCTGCGCCGGTGCGCGTGCAGTCGATGACGAATACCGACACGGCCGACGCGATCGGCACCGCGATCCAGATCAAGGAACTCGCGAACGCGGGCTCCGAACTGGTGCGCATCACGGTCAACACGCCCGAGGCCGCGGCCGCCGTGCCGGCGGTCCGCGAGCAGCTCGACCGGATGGGCGTGACCGTGCCGCTCGTCGGCGACTTCCACTACAACGGCCACCTGCTGCTGCGCGACTACCCGGGCTGCGCGGAGTCGCTGTCGAAGTACCGGATCAACCCCGGCAACGTCGGTCAGGGCGCGAAGCGCGATACGCAGTTCGCGCAGATGATCGAGGCCGCGGCCAAGTACGACAAGCCGGTGCGGATCGGCGTGAACTGGGGCAGCCTCGACCAGGACCTGCTCGCGCGCATGATGGACGAGAACGGCGCGCGTGCGCAGCCGTGGGACGCGCAAAGCGTGATGTACGAGGCGCTGATCCAGTCGGCGATCGGCTCGGCCGAGCGTGCAGTCGAGCTGGGTCTCGGCCGCGACCGCATCGTGCTGTCGTGCAAGGTCAGCGGCGTGCAGGACCTGATCGCCGTGTACCGCGAACTCGGCCGCCGCTGCGGCTTCGCGCTGCACCTCGGGCTGACCGAGGCCGGCATGGGCTCGAAGGGCATCGTCGCATCGACGGCCGCGCTCGGCGTGCTGCTGCAGGAGGGGATCGGCGACACGATCCGCATTTCGCTGACGCCGGAACCGGGCGCGTCGCGCACGGGCGAGGTGATCGTCGGCCAGGAAATCCTCCAGACGATGGGCCTGCGCTCGTTTGCGCCGATGGTGATCGCGTGCCCGGGCTGCGGCCGTACGACGAGCACGCTGTTCCAGGAACTCGCGATGCAGATCCAGACCTACCTGCGCGAGCAGATGCCGGCCTGGCGCAAGGAGTATCCGGGCGTCGAGAAGATGAACGTCGCGGTGATGGGCTGCATCGTCAACGGCCCGGGCGAATCGAAGCACGCGAACATCGGCATCAGCCTGCCGGGTTCGGGCGAAAACCCGGCCGCGCCCGTCTTCATCGACGGCGAGAAGGTCAAGACGCTGCGCGGCGAGCGGATCGCCGAGGAATTCCAGCAGATCGTCAGCGACTACGTCGCACGCAACTATGGCCGCGCCGACGCGGCAGTGAACTAATTCGTCAACACACACGATGACTGAACAGAAACGCAAGATCGAGAAGCTCACCGGCGTCAAGGGCATGAACGACATCCTTCCGCAGGATGCCGGCCTGTGGGAATTCTTCGAAGCCACCGTGAAATCGCTGCTGCGCGCGTACGGCTACCAGAACATCCGCACGCCGATCGTCGAACACACGCAACTCTTCACGCGCGGCATCGGCGAAGTCACCGACATCGTCGAGAAGGAGATGTACAGCTTCACCGACGCGCTGAACGGCGAGAACCTGACGATGCGCCCGGAAAACACCGCGGCCGTCGTGCGCGCGTCGATCGAGCACAACATGCTGTACGACGGCCCGAAGCGCCTGTGGTACATCGGCCCGATGTTCCGTCACGAGCGTCCGCAGCGCGGCCGCTACCGCCAGTTCCACCAGGTCGGCGTCGAGGCGCTCGGCTTCGCGGGGCCCGATGCGGATGCCGAGATCATCATGATGTGCCAGCGCCTGTGGGACGACCTCGGCCTGACCGGCATCAAGCTCGAGATCAACTCGCTCGGCCTCGCCGAAGAGCGCGCGGCGCACCGCGTCGAGCTGATCAAGTATCTCGAGCAGCACGTCGACGCGCTCGACGTCGAAGCGCAGCGCCGCCTGTATACGAACCCGCTGCGCGTGCTGGACACGAAGAATCCGGCGCTGCAGGAGATCGCGCAGAACGCGCCGAAGCTGATCGACTTCCTCGGGGATGAATCGCGTGCGCACTTCGAAGGGCTGCAGCGCCTGCTGCTCGCGAACAACATTCCGTTCAAGATCAACCCGCGTCTCGTGCGCGGCCTCGATTATTACAACCTGACCGTGTTCGAGTGGGTGACCGACAAGCTCGGCGCGCAGGGGACGGTCGCGGCCGGCGGCCGCTACGATCCGCTGATCGAGCAGCTCGGCGGCAAGCCGACCGCCGCGTGCGGCTGGGCGATGGGCATCGAGCGTATCCTCGAACTGCTGAAGGAAGAGGATCTGGCGCCGGAGCAGGAAGGTGTCGACGTGTACGTCGTGCATCAGGGCGAGACCGCCCGCGAACAGGCGTTCGTCGCGGCCGAGCGCCTGCGCGACACGGGCCTCGACGTGATCTTCCACTGCAGCACCGACGGCGCGCCGGCGAGCTTCAAGTCGCAGATGAAGCGGGCCGATGCAAGCGGCGCGGCATTCGCGGTGATCTTCGGCGAAGAAGAGGTCGCGAACGGCACGGTGGGCGTGAAAGCGCTGCGCGGTGCGGGCGAAGAAGGGGAAAAGAACGTTCAGCAGACCGTACCGGTCGAAAGCTTGACCGAATTCCTAATCAATGCGATGGTTGCATCCGCCGAAGACGGCGACGACTGATCGCGCTGGCATTCGCTCGACTAGAACGGCTTGAACAGGAAGGAATCGCTCGCCGATGAGTTATCACGACGAACAAGAATCGATTGAAAGTCTCAAGGCGTGGTGGGCCCGCTGGGGCAACCTCACCACGTGGATCGTGCTCGCGGCGCTCGTCGTCGCGGCCGGTTTCAACGGCTGGAACTACTGGCAGCGCCGTCAGGCTGCCGAGGCGTCCGGGCTGTACGAGCAGGTCCAGAAGGCCGCCGCCGCGAACGACAAGGCGACGATGGCCCGCGCGGCCGTCGACATGGAAGACAAGTTCGGCAGCACGCCGTATGCGCAGATGACGGCGCTCGCGGCCGCGAAGGTGCTGTACGCGGCCGGCGACGCCGCAGGTGCGAAGACGCAACTGCAATGGGCCGTTGATCACGCCAAGGATGACGAGTACAAGCAGATCGCGAAGCTGCGTCTCGCGTCGCTGCTGCTCGACGAGAAGGCGTACGACGCGGGCCTCGCGCTGCTGTCGGGTACGCCGCTCGATGCATTCAAGGGCCTCGTGGCCGATCGCCGCGGCGATCTGCTGGCCGCGCAAGGCAAGACCGACGACGCGCGCGCCGCTTACAAGCTCGCGCTCGACGGCCTGTCGAAGGACGACCAGTCCGCGCGCCAGCTCGTGCAGTTCAAGCTGGACGCGCTCGGCGGCTGAACCCCGGCCCCCTCAACCTCTTAACTCTGCTTCGCTAACCGATGAATTTGCTGAAACGTTACGCTGTGCCCGTTGCCTGCGCGGCGGCTGTCCTGGTATTGGCGGCCTGCTCGTCGTCGAAGGATGCGCGCCGCGTGCCGACGCCGCTCACCGAGTTCAAGTCCGTGATGGACGTGCAACAGGTCTGGAAGGCAAGCGTCGGCAAGGGCGGACGCTACCTGTTCTCGCCGGTGGCCGTGGGCGACGCCGTCTACGCGGCGGGCGAAAACGGTTCGGTCGAGAAGATCGACGCGAAGACGGGCCAGTCGCTCTGGCGCTCGAAGGTCGGCTCGGACCTGTCGGCCGGTGTCGGCAGCGACGGCAACCTGACCGCGGTCGGCGCGCTGAAGGGCGGCGTGTTCGTGCTGGGCCCGGACGGCAAGCAACTGTGGAAGACCAGTGTGCAGGGCGAGATCTTCTCGCCGCCGCTCGTCGGCAACGGCCTCGTGGTCGTCCGCACGATCGACGGCCAGGTGATCGCGTTCAACGCGCAGACGGGCGAGCAGAAGTGGAACTACCGCAACCGCGCGGTGCCGCTGAACCTGCGCGTGTCGGCCGGCATGACGTTCGCGGGCGACGCGGCGGTGCTGGCGGGCTTCCCGGGAGGTGGTCTCGTCGCGATCAACCTGCAGACGGGCGAGCCGTTCTGGCAGACGCCCGTGTCGTTCCCGAAGGGCGTGACCGAGGTCGAGCGCATCAACGACGTCAGCGGTCCGCCGACGCTCGTGGGCGCCGAAGCCTGCGCGGTGACGTTCCAGGGTCAGCTCGGCTGCTTCGATGCGAACTCGGGCCGCCCGCTGTGGGAAAAGGCGTTCTCGAGCCGCAGCGGCCTCGCACAGGACGATTCGGTGGTCGCCGGCGGCGACGACTGGTCGGTCGTGACCGCGTACGACGCGGCCTCGGGCAACCAGCTCTGGCGCAACGACAAGCTGAAGAGCCGTGACGTCGGCGTGCCGTACCTGCTCGGGCATGCGGTCGTGATGGGCGACTACCAGGGCGTCGTGCACTTCCTGTCGCGCGAAGACGGCAGCTTCATCGCGCGGATGAAGACCGACGGCAGCGCGATTACGGCGGCGCCGGTCCTCGCGGGCAATACGCTCGTCGTGCAGACGAAGGACGGTGGCCTGTACGGGTTCCGTCCGCGCTGACGCGCAGGAAACATGCGCAGCCGCGGCGCGGCGGGCTTGTCCCGCGCGCCCCGGCCGCGCGACTTGAAGGCGGCCGGTGTTCCCGGCCGCTCGGTATTTGAAAGGCAGTTCGAGACGAACGACGACGGCGCGCACCGCGCGCCCGGCGCGCGCATCCGGCGCGGCGCGAATTCGTGATATTTTCATTCAGCGCAGCCGCCCGCAGCAGCGGGCCTCCCGCTGCTGCGCTTCACCGTAGAAAACACAGATGAAACCGGTCATTGCCCTCGTTGGGCGCCCCAATGTGGGGAAATCCACGCTGTTCAACCGGCTCACGCGCTCGCGCGATGCGCTGGTCGCCGACTTGCCAGGCCTGACGCGCGATCGCCATTACGGCGAGGGGCGGACAGGCGAGCGACCGTACCTGGTCGTCGATACGGGCGGCTTCGAGCCCGTCGCGAAGGACGGCATCCTGCACGAGATGGCGCGCCAGACGCGGCAGGCGGTCGAGGAAGCCGACGTTGTCGTGTTCATCGTCGACGGTCGCAACGGCCTCGCGCCGCAGGACAAGTCGATCGCCGACTACCTGCGCAAGACCGGCCGGCCGATCTTCCTCGTCGTCAACAAGGCCGAGGGGATGAAGTACACGGCGGTCGCGACGGACTTCTACGAGCTCGGCCTCGGCGATCCGCGCGCGATCTCGGCCGCGCACGGCGACGGCGTCACCGACATGATCAACGAGGCGCTGGACGTCGCGTATGCGGGCCAGCCGGAAGAGGAAGACGACAACGACCCGTCGCGCGGCATCAAGATCGCGATCGTCGGCCGTCCGAACGTCGGCAAGTCGACGCTCGTGAACGCGCTGATCGGCGAGGACCGCGTGATCGCGTTCGACATGCCGGGCACGACGCGCGACTCGATCTACGTCGACTTCGAGCGTAACGGCAAGAAATATACGCTGATCGACACGGCCGGCCTGCGGCGTCGCGGCAAGGTGTTCGAAGCGATCGAGAAGTTTTCGGTCGTGAAGACGCTGCAGTCGATCTCCGATGCGAACGTCGTCATTCTTCTGCTGGATGCGCAGCAGGACATTTCCGACCAGGACGCGCACATCGCCGGCTTCGTCGTCGAGCAGGGCCGCGCGCTCGTGATCGGCGTCAACAAGTGGGACGGGCTCGACGAGCACGCGCGCGATCGCGCGAAAGCGGATTTGACCCGCAAGCTGAAATTCCTCGACTTCGCGAAATCGCACTTCATTTCGGCCGCGAAGAAGACGGGCATCGGCACGCTGATGCGCTCGGTCGACGACGCGTACGCGGCGGCGATGGCGAAGCTGCCGACGCCGAAGCTCACGCGCGCGCTGATCGAGGCCGTCGAGTTCCAGCAGCCGCGCCGTCGCGGCCCGGTGCGTCCGAAGCTGCGCTACGCGCACCAGGGCGGCCAGAATCCGCCGATCATCGTGATCCACGGCAACGCGCTCGACGCCGTGACGGAAACGTACAAGCGCTACCTGGAAAACCGGTTCCGCGAAACTTTCTCGCTGACCGGGACTCCATTGCGCATAGAGTTCCGTTCGTCGAACAACCCGTACGCGGACAAGGGCTGAAGCACGCCCCGCAAGGGCTAGGCCGCAAGGCCTACGCCCCGGGCGGGGCAGGCAAAATCGGCTATAGTGTAGCGATTGGCGCCGGATCTCTTTTTCTTCGCCGCCAATCCAGATCAACCTGCAAAAAAAGATGGAGTACGCCATGAGCAACAAAGGGCAATTGTTACAAGACCCGTTTTTGAACGCACTGCGCAAAGAGCACGTTCCCGTTTCGATCTACCTCGTCAACGGCATCAAGCTTCAAGGGAACATTGAATCGTTCGACCAGTACGTCGTGTTGCTCCGTAATACGGTGACCCAGATGGTCTACAAGCACGCCATCTCGACGGTCGTGCCGGCGCGCCCGGTGAATTTCCACCCGGACGCGGAAGCTACGTCCTAACCTATCGCAGCGGCCGGCATCCGGTCGCCGCGAGCGACCGATGCCAGCCGCCTTATCTTGACACCTGATAATTTGATCAACGCAGCGCTCGTCGGCATCGATTTCGGCAAGACCGATTTCGAGGCCAGTCTCGAAGAACTCAGTCTTCTCGCCTCCAGCGCGGGGGCCCATCCCGCCGTCACCCTCACAGGTCGTCGCGCCAGTCCCGATGCCGCGATGTTCATCGGCAGCGGCAAAGCCGATGAACTGCGGCTCGCCTGCGACGCACACAACGTCGAAATCGTCATCTTCAACCACGCACTGGCGCCGGCCCAGCAACGCAATCTGGAGCGGGCACTTAACAGGCGGGTCATCGATCGCACGAGCCTCATCCTCGACATCTTTGCGCAGCGCGCCCGCAGCCACGAAGGCAAGCTGCAGGTCGAACTCGCGCAGCTTCAATACCTGTCGACACGGCTCATTCGTGCATGGACCCACCTCGAACGGCAGAAGGGCGGTATCGGCCTGCGCGGCCCCGGCGAAACCCAGCTCGAAACCGACCGCCGGCTGATCGGCGAGCGCATCAAGATGCTGAAGTCGCGGCTCGACCGGCTGCGCCGGCAACACAGCACGCAACGCCGGCAGCGCGCGCGCAGCGGCACGATGTCCGTGTCGCTCGTCGGTTATACGAACGCGGGCAAGTCGACGCTGTTCAATGCGCTGACGAAGGCGCAGGCCTACGCGGCCGACCAGTTGTTCGCCACGCTCGATACGACGTCGCGGCGCGTGTACCTCGGCGACGAGGTCGGCCAGATCGTCGTGTCGGATACGGTCGGGTTCATCCGCGAGCTGCCTCACCAGCTCGTCGCGGCGTTCCGCGCGACCCTCGAGGAGACGATCCACGCGGATCTGCTGCTGCACGTGGTCGATGCGTCGAGCGCGGTCAGGCTCGAGCAGATCGAGCAGGTCAACGGCGTGTTGCACGAGATCGGCGCGGACACGATCCGGCAGGTGCTGGTGTTCAACAAGATCGACGCGGTGCCCGAACTGGCAGCCCGCGGCGACGCGGTCGAGCGGGACGAGTATGGTAATATTTCGCGCGTCTTTTTGAGCGCGCGCACCGGTCAGGGTCTTGACGCGTTGCGTGCCGCCATCGCCGAGATCGCCACCGCGGAACACCTTTCAAGCGCGACGTTACCCAACGGCGCGCTCGACGGCGCGTCCGCGGAACCGCACGAAGACCACACGATTTCCGAACACGGGCGCTAACCGGTCCCGGCCGGTTCGCCGGCGTCTTATCTGGTGAACAAACTCTGGTGAACGAATACAACAAGCGGAGTACCTGGCGGCGGATGCGCGCCTTGCTGTCGATCAACGATCCCCGCTGGGGACGCGGCGAAGGCAATGGCAAGGACGGATCCCGTCCCCGCGCGAACGAATCGAAGCGTCCGCAAGGCGGCGACGGCGAGGGTCCACCCGATCTCGACGAGATGTGGCGCAACTTCAACCGGCGCCTGAGCGGCCTGTTCGGCGGCAAGGGCGGCAACGGCTTCCGTCCTGACAACGGCCGGGCCGCGCGGGTCGGCGTCGGCATCGTGATCGGCGTGCTGGTCGCGGTCTACGCGGGCAGCGGGCTGTTCGTCGTGCAGGACGGCCAGACGGGCGTCGTGCTGCAGCTCGGCAAGCTGTCGGGCACGGTCGGCCAGGGCGTGCACTGGCGCGCGCCGTATCCGTTCGCGTCGCACGAGATCGTCGACACGTCGCAGGTCCGCTCGATCGAGATCGGCCGCAACAACGTCGTGCGTCTCGCGAACGTGAAGGAGGCGGCGATGCTGACGCGTGACGCCGACATCGTCGACGTGCGCTTCATCGTCCAGTACCGGATCCGTTCCGCGACCGATTACCTGTTCCGTAGCGTCGATCCCGAGCGCAGCGTGTCGCAGGCCGCGCAGGCCGCGGTGCGTGCGATCGTCGGTACGCGCAGCGCAGCCGACGTGCTGAACCAGGACCGCGACGCGCTGCGCGGGCAGCTTTCCGCCGCCATCCAGCGCGATCTCGACCGCTACCAGTCGGGGCTCGAGGTGACGGCCGTTACGATGCAGAGCGTCGCGGCGCCTGAGCAGACGCAGGCCGCCTATGGTGAAGTCGCGAAGGCGCGCGACGAGCGCGAGGCCGCGAAGCGTGCCGCGCAGGCGTACGCAAGCGACCTGCTGCCGAAGGCGCAGGGTGATGCCGCGAAGCTCGTCGACGAAGCGAAGGCGTATTCCGATCGCGTGGTCACGGAAGCCGAAGGCGATGCCGACCGCTTCAAGCAGGTCTACGCGCAGTATTCGAAGGCGCCGGCGGTGATCCGCGAGCGCATGTACCTCGAGACGATGCAGGAAATCTATTCGAACGCGACGAAGGTGTTCGTCGGCAACAAGGGCGGCAACAGCGTCGTGTATCTGCCGCTCGACAAGCTCGTCGAGCAGGGGCGGCAAAACGCCGCGACGTCCACCGGTGCAACCGCGCCCGATGCGGCGTCGGCACCGGCGGCCGTCGCGCCGGCGGCAGCCGTACCCGCGAGTGCGGCATCGGCCGCCGCGGCGTCCGGCAGCGACGTGCCGCGATCATCGCGCGAAGCGTTCCGCAGCCGGTCGCGTGAAGACGATCTGAAGTAACGGAGAGCGCAGAACATGAACCGAATCATTGCGCTCGTCGTCGCGATCGTGATCGTTGCCTTCGCGGCGTCCTCGACGGTCCTGACCGTCGATCCGCGCCATACGGCCGTGCTGTCGGGCCGCGACGGCGCGCAGCCCGAACTCGCCGGCCCCGGCATCCATTTCAAGCTGCCGCCGCCACTGCAGACGGCCACGCTGATCGACACGCGCCTGCAGTCGCTCGAGTCGTCCGATCCGCTGCAACTGGCCACGGAAGACAAGCACGACCTGCTCGTTGCCTATGCGGTGAAGTACCGGATCAGCGATCCGATGAAATATTTCACGGCGACCGGCGGCGACCCGGCGGCGGCGACCGAACGCCTGGCCGGCGCGCTGAAGAGCGCACTCGGCGACGCGTTCGGCAAGCGTGCGCTCGACGACGCCCTCGGCAGCCAGCGTGCGATCGCCGATGCGGCCCGCGATGCTGCGAAGGCGAAGGCATCCGGTTTCGGCGTCGACGTGGTCGACGTCCAGTTGACGCGCGTCGACTTGCCGGCCGCGCAGACGGATGCCGTCTATCAACGGATGATCGGCGCGCTGCGCGATCAGGCGGCACAGGTGCGTGCACAAGGCGCGGCCGACGTCGAGCAGATCAAGGCCGACGCCGAACGCGAACAACAGGCCGTGCTTGCGAACGCGTACAAGTCCGCGCAGACGATCAAGGGCGAGGGCGACGCGAAGGCCGCGGCGATTGCCGCCGATGCGTTCGGCCGCGATCCGCAGTTCTATCAGTTCTACGCGAGCCTGCAGGCCTATCGGAAAACGTTCAAGCGCAACGACATCATCGTCGTCGATCCCGACAGCGAGTTCTTCCGCTTCATGCGCAGCCCGACGGGCGGTGCCGCACCGGCGGCGCCTGCTCCCCGCAAACACTGACCTTGGGGCGCCGCGTCGAGCGGCGCCGTCGCTCGCATGGACCTGGCTGGCTCGTTGTTGCTCGCAGTAGCGCTGATGTTGATCATCGAGGGGGCGTTCCCCTTCGTGTTTCCCGTCGCCTGGCGCGACACGTTTCGTAGAATAGCCGAGCGGCCGCCGCATCATATCCGGATCGGCGGGCTGATCGTGATGGTGCTCGGGCTCGTGCTGCTGCTGCTCGCCACCTGATCCGGGTGGCGCATCCGCCGTTCGTCCCGCCCGATTTCGAATTTCCGATTCACATCGCGGCGCGCGTGTCGCGCGCTGTTTCCCGTCGTAGGACCGTACCGATGTCGACCTGGTTACTTCCCGAGAATATCGCCGACGTACTGCCGTCGGAAGCGCGCAAGATCGAGGAGCTGCGCCGCAGGCTGCTCGACCGCTTCCGTTCGTACGGCTACGAAATGGTGATGCCGCCGCTGCTCGAGTATCTCGAGTCGCTGCTGACGAGCGGCGGCACCGATCTGCGCCTGCGCACCTTCAAGCTGGTCGACCAGTTGTCGGGCCGTACGCTCGGCCTGCGCGCGGACATCACGCCGCAGGTCGCGCGGATCGACGCGCACCTGTTGAACCGGCAGGGCGTGACGCGCCTCTGCTATGCGGGCCACGTGATGCATACGCGCCCGCGCGGCCTGCACGCGACGCGCGAGCAGATCCAGATCGGCGCCGAAATCTACGGGCATGCCGGTCTGGAAGCCGATCTCGAGATCCAGCAACTGATGCTCGACGCACTGCATCTCGCGGGCCTGTCGCGCATCCGTCTCGACCTCGGCCACGCGGGCGTGCTCGCGGCGCTGCTGGCGCGCGATGCGCAGGCTGCCGAGCGCGGCGAGTCGCTGTACGACGCGCTGTCGGGCAAGGATGTGCCGCTGCTGAACGAACTCACCGACGATCTCGGCGCCGATACGCGCGCCGCGCTGCGCGCGCTGCCGAGCCTTTACGGCGACGCGAGCGTGCTCGCCGAAGCGCGCACACGGTTGCCGGTGTTGCCCGAAATCACGCGGGCGCTCGACGATCTGGCGCAACTCGCCGCCCAGGCGAAGGGCGCCGAAGTCGCTATCGATCTCGCCGACCTGCGCGGCTACGCGTACCACAGCGGGGCGATGTTCAGCGCCTACATCGACGGCGTGCCGAACGCGATCGCGCGCGGCGGCCGCTACGACCACGTGGGCCAGGCGTATGGCCGTGCCCGTCCGGCAACGGGCTTCTCGCTCGACCTGCGCGAGCTCGCGCGGATCTCGCCGGTCGAGGCGCGCGGCACCGCGATTCTCGCGCCGTGGGCACAGGACGACGCGCTGGGCGCGGCCGTCGCGGCACTGCGCGATGCGGGCGAGGTCGTGATCCAGGCACTGCCGGGCCACGACCATGTGCTCGACGAGTTCGCATGCGATCGTTCGCTCGTCGAGCGCAACGGCGCATGGGTGGTCGAACCCCGATAAACAGGCGTTCGCGGGCCGTGCTTCGGCGTGCATATCGTTGAAGCGAAACGGAAAAATTCGGAATCGCCCGCGAACATAGGTAGAATACGTTTTTAACCAGCTAACGAATCAACATGTCTGCCAGCGCAGTGAACGTGACTCCCGGGCGCAATGTCGTCGTCGTGGGAACTCAATGGGGTGATGAAGGCAAGGGCAAGATCGTCGACTGGCTGACGGACCACGCTCAGGGCGTCGTGCGTTTCCAGGGCGGCCACAACGCCGGCCACACCCTCATCATCGGCGGCAAGAAAACGATCTTGCGCCTCATTCCGTCGGGCATCATGCGTGAAGGCGTCGCCTGCTACATCGGCAACGGCGTCGTCCTGTCCCCCGAAGCACTGTTCAAGGAAATCGGCGAGCTCGAAGAAGCCGGCGTGAACGTGCGCGACCGTCTGTTCATTTCCGAAGCCACGACGCTGATCCTGCCGTACCACATCGCGATCGACCAGGCGCGCGAAGCGCGCAAGGGCGCGGGCAAGATCGGCACGACGGGCCGCGGCATCGGCCCCGCGTACGAAGACAAGGTCGGCCGCCGCGCGCTGCGCGTGCAGGACCTGTTCGACGCAAAGACCTTCGCCGACCGCCTGCGCGAAAACCTCGATTTCCACAACTTCGTGCTGACCCAGTACCTGGGTGGCGCGGCCGTCGATTTCCAGGCCACGCTCGACACGATGCTTGGTTATGCCGATCGGCTGAAGCCGATGGTGGCCGATGTGTCGCGCCGCCTGTACGACGCGAACAACGCGGGCCAGAACCTGCTGTTCGAAGGCGCGCAGGGCACGCTGCTCGATATCGACCACGGCACCTATCCGTTCGTCACGTCGAGCAATTGCGTCGCGGGTGCGGCGTCGGCGGGCGCGGGCGTCGGTCCGCAGAAGCTCAACTACATCCTCGGCATCACCAAGGCGTATTGCACGCGCGTCGGTTCGGGCCCGTTCCCGAGCGAGCTGTACGATGCGGACAATCCGCAGCGCCAGGACCAGGTCGGCGTCACGCTCGCGAACGTCGGCAAGGAGTTCGGTTCGGTCACCGGCCGTCCGCGCCGCACGGGCTGGCTCGATGCGGCCGCGCTGCGCCGCTCGATCCAGATCAACGGCGTGTCGGGCCTGTGCATGACGAAGCTCGACGTGCTCGACGGCCTCGACGAAGTCAAGCTGTGCGTCGGCTACAAGATTGACGGCAAGGATGCGGACATCCTGCCGCGCGGCGCAGCCGATGTGGCCCGTTGCGAGCCCGTGTACGAAACGTTCGCCGGCTGGAAGGAAAGCACGGTCGGCATCAAGACGTGGGAAGCGCTGCCGGCCAATGCGCAGGCCTACCTGACCCGTGTCCAGGAAGTGGCTGGCGTGCCGGTCGACATGGTGTCGACGGGCCCGGACCGCGACGAAACGATTCTGCTCCGCCATCCGTTCAAGGTGTAACCCCAGATGACGCAGCAAATCACGATGACGGCGGCAGACTTGATGACCGATCCGCGCAACGACGACAAGAACCTGTGGGTAGGCTGGGACGAGTATCACCGTCTGATCGAGCTGCTCGCGCTTCATGTGCACGCATCGGGCTGGAAGTTCGACCAGATCCTGTGCCTCGCGCGCGGCGGCCTGCGCGTCGGCGATCAACTGTCGCGCATCTATGACGTGCCGCTCGCGATCCTCGCGACGAGTTCGTACCGGGAAGCGGCCGGCACCGAGCAGGGCGACCTCGACATCGCGCAGTACATCACGATGACGCGCGGCAACCTCGCGGGCAACGTGCTGCTGGTCGACGATCTCGTCGATTCGGGCGTTACGCTCGCGCGCGTGCAGGAGCACCTGAAGGAACGCTATCCGGCCGTGACGGCCGTGCGTTCGGCCGTGCTCTGGTACAAGGGTTGCTCGAAGGTCAAGCCGGACTATCACACGCAGTATCTGCCGACGAATCCGTGGATTCATCAGCCGTTCGAGGAGTGGGACACGGTTCGTCCGCACAACCTCGAGGCGTGGATCAAGCGTGGTCGCGCGCAGCGCGACGGTTCGGGCGCCTAAGCGGCCGGCCGATCGAAGAAAAGCCTTGTACGGCGCCGCTTGCGGCGCCGTTTTTCGTTGCGGCACCGTTTGCGCGACGCGGTGTGCGCTGCGTATCCGGTAGGCAGACGGCGCCGCCCCGGCTATGATGGCAGCCCTGCCACAGCTCGCGCCGGATTGCATGCGCAGCGTGGATCACGTGGTTTCGCGGCAACAGAGCAGGGCGGCGTTTCACGGGGGCGCGAGTAGAATAGCGCTCGTTTTGTCCGACCCGGACCCGATTATTACGCTTCATATGAACAACACGATCCACGCGACCGACGCAGCACACGCGCCGCACTCGACGCACCAACACTCGATGCGGGCGCTAGCGATAGCAGCCATCGGCGTCGTGTTCGGCGACATCGGCACCAGCCCGCTGTATTCGCTCAAGGAGGCGTTCAGCCCCGCGCACGGCATCCCGCTGACCGAAGGCTCGATTCTCGGCGTGATCTCGCTGCTGTTCTGGGCAATCATCCTGGTGGTCGGCATCAAGTACCTGCTGTTCGTGATGCGGGCAGACAACAACGGCGAAGGCGGCGTGCTCGCGCTGATGGCGCTGTCGCTGCGGCCGCTCGACTCGAAAACCCGCGTCACGGGCGCGCTGATGGCGCTCGGGATATTCGGCGCGTGCATGTTCTACGGGGACGCGGTGATCACGCCGGCGATCTCGGTGATGTCGGCCGTCGAAGGTCTCGAGATCGCGACGCCGCACCTGTCCCATCTCGTGATGCCGATTACGGTCGTGATCCTGATCGCGCTGTTCTGGATCCAGCGCCACGGCACCGCGCTGGTCGGCAAGCTGTTCGGCCCGATCATGGTGCTGTGGTTCATCGTGATTGCCGCGCTCGGCGTGTACCACATCGTGCGCGTGCCGGGCATCATCGCGGCAATCAACCCGTATTACGCCGCGTCGTTCATGTCGGAGCACGTGCTGCAGGCCTACGTCGTGCTCGGCTCGGTCGTGCTGGTGCTGACCGGCGCGGAAGCGCTCTATGCGGACATGGGCCACTTCGGCGCGAAGCCGATCCGCCTCGCTGCATACGGGCTCGTGATGCCGTCGCTGGTACTGAACTACTTCGGCCAGGGCGCGCTGCTGATCCAGAACCCGAAGGCGATCGAGAACCCGTTCTTCCTGCTGGCGCCTGAATGGGGGCTGCTGCCGCTCGTCGTGCTGTCGACGGTCGCGACCGTGATCGCGTCGCAGGCCGTGATCTCGGGGGCGTATTCGCTGACGTCGCAGGCGATCCAGCTCGGCTACGTGCCGCGCATGAAGGTGCTGCATACGTCCGATCTCGCGATCGGCCAGATCTACGTGCCGGTCGTGAACTGGTTGCTGCTGTTCGTGATCCTCTGCATCGTGGTCGGCTTCAAGAGCTCCGACAACCTCGCGGCCGCGTACGGCATCGCGGTGACGGCGACGATGGTGATCACGACCGTGCTCGCGGCCGTCGTGATGGTGAAGGTGTGGAACTGGAACCGCCTGCTGGTCGGCGCGATCATCGCCGTGTTCCTCGCGGTCGATCTCGGCTTCTTCGGCGCGAACCTGCTGAAGGTCGCGCAGGGCGGCTGGCTGCCGCTCGGCATCGGCGCGCTGCTGTTCTTCCTGCTGATGACCTGGTACAAGGGGCGCCACATCGTCAAGGAGCGCACGGCGGCCGACGGCATTCCGCTCGAGCCGTTCCTGCAGGGGCTGCTCGCGCATCCGCCGCATCGTGTGTCGGGCACCGCGATCTACCTGACCGGCAACGACAAGCTCGTGCCCGTCAGCCTGCTGCACAACCTGAAGCACAACAAGGTGCTGCACGAGCGGACCATTTTCCTGACGTTCGTTACGCGCGACATTCCTTACGTGCGCGACGACAAGCGCCTGAGCTCGCGCGACGCGGGTGGCGGACTCTACATCGTGACGGCGGAGTACGGCTTCAACGAGACGCCGGACGTGAAGGCCGTGCTCGAGGAATTCGGCCGCACGCGCGACATGACGTTCGAGCTGATGGACACGTCGTTCTTCCTCGCGCGCGAAACGGTCGTGCCGACCCATCTGCCCGGGATGTCGATCTGGCGCGAGCGCGTGTTCGCGTGGATGCATCAGAATGCCGCGAAACCGACCGACTTCTTCTCGATTCCGGCGAATCGCGTCGTCGAGCTCGGCACGAAGATCGAGATCGGACCGGGCGCGGCGCGCGGGCCTTCCGGCCGCGCGCCGCGTCTGCCGACCGCCTGGACGGGCCGCGATCGTTCGCATTACCGGCCGTCACCGCAACAGCACACGCAGCCGCATCGCGCTGCGTGTTCCGCACAAGCCAAATCCTCCAATCCGGTAGCCGACTGCGTGCCCGCAGGCGCCGGCACGCGTCAAGCCGTGCGCGCTCGCGGCGGCAATAAAAAAGCCCGCCTGCGGCGGGCTGTTCGTGCGTCGACGGCTTGCGCGGGCTCAGCGCTTCAGCTTCGCGAATGCCGCGGCCATCGCGCCGGCCGGTTCCGGCTCGCGCGAACGCGGCGGGCGTGCTGCGCCGCGTCCCGCGTTGCCGCGATCCTGGCCGCCGCGCGACGACATGCCGGGTGCTGCCGCATCGTCGTCGAGGCGCATCGTCAGCGCAATGCGCTGGCGCTTCACGTCGACGTCGATCACCTTCACCTTGACGACCTGGCCGGCCTTCACGACTTCGTGGGGGTCCTTGATGAATTTCGTCGACATCGCGGACACGTGGACGAGGCCGTCCTGATGGACGCCGATATCCACGAATGCGCCGAACGCGGCGACGTTCGTCACGACCCCTTCGAGCGTCATGCCCGGCACGAGGTCCGACACTTTTTCGACACCTTCGCGGAACGTCGCGGTCTTGAATTCCGGACGCGGATCGCGGCCCGGCTTCTCCAGTTCGGACAGGATGTCGCGCACGGTCGGCAGGCCGAAACGTTCGTCGACAAATTCCGTCGGGGACAGGCCCGACAGCGCTTCGCGGTTGCCGAGCACGTCGTCGATGCGCTTGCTGATCTTCGCGAGCATCCGCTCGACGACCGGATAGGCTTCCGGGTGCACCGACGAGCGGTCGAGCGGATTGTCGCCGCCGTTGATGCGCAGGAAGCCGGCGGCCTGTTCGAACGTCTTGTCGCCGAGGCGCGGCACCTTGCGCAGGTGTTCGCGCGACGGGAACGGGCCGTTCGCATCGCGGTAGTCGACGATGTTGCGCGCGAGCGTCGCGTTCAGGCCCGACACGCGCGCGAGCAGCGGGGCCGATGCCGTATTCGCGTCGACGCCGACCGCGTTCACGCAATCCTCGACGACCGCGTCGAGCGAGCGGGCGAGTTCGCGCTGGTTCACGTCGTGCTGGTACTGGCCGACACCGATCGCCTTCGGCTCGATCTTCACGAGCTCGGCGAGCGGGTCCTGCAGGCGGCGCGCGATCGACACGGCGCCGCGCAGCGACACGTCGAGCTCCGGGAATTCCTTCGCGGCGAGCTCGGACGCCGAGTAGACCGACGCGCCGGCTTCCGACACGACGATCTTCTGCAGGCGCAGCTCGGGGTGTTTCGCGATCAGTTCGCTTGCGAGCTTGTCGGTTTCGCGCGACGCGGTGCCGTTGCCGATGCTGATCAGCTCGGCCTGCGTCTGCGCGGCGATGCGCGCGAGTTTCGCGATCGAGCCGTCCCAGTCGCGGCGCGGCTCGTGCGGGTAGATCGTGTCGGTCGCGAGTACCTTGCCGGTGCGGTCGACGACCGCGACCTTCACGCCGGTGCGCAGGCCGGGGTCGAGACCGATCACGGCCTTCGGGCCGGCCGGCGCCGCGAGCAGCAGGTCGTTCAGGTTGCGCGCGAACACGCGGATCGCTTCGGTTTCGGCGGTTTCGCGCAGTTGCGTGAGCAGCTCGTTCTCGATATGCGGCTGCACCTTCACGCGCCAGCACCAGCGGCATACGTCGGACAGCCATTTGTCGGCCGGGCGGTTCTGGTTCGCGATGCCGAAATGGCGCGCGATCAGCGCCTCGCCGGGATGCGGCACCAGCGCGTCGAGCTCTTCGCCGAGGCCGAGCTTGACCGTCAGCACGCCCGCGTTGCGGCCGCGGAACAGCGCGAGTGCGCGGTGCGACGGCACGGTCTTGATCGTTTCCGCGTAGTCGTAATAGTCGCGGAATTTCTCGCCTTCCTCGTTTTCCTTGCCCTCGACGACGGCCGACGACACGACGCCCTGGTTGTGCAAGTAGTCGCGCAGCTTGCCGAGCAGCTCGGCCGTTTCGCCGAACTGTTCGGACAGGATGTCGCGCGCGCCATCGAGCGCGGCCTTCACGTCGGCGACGCCCTTGTCGGCGTCGACATACGCGGCCGCCTCGGCCTGCGGGTCGAGCAGCGGGTTCGCGAGCAGCGCCTGCGCGAGCGGCTCGAGGCCGGCTTCGCGGGCGATCTGCGCGCGCGTGCGGCGCTTCGGCTTGTACGGCAGATAAAGGTCTTCGAGCACCTGCTTGCTGTCGGCCGCCTCGATCGCGGTACGCAGTTCGTCGGTCAGCTTGCCCTGTTCGTCGATGCTCGACAGGATCGTCGCGCGGCGATCCTCGAGTTCGCGCAGATACAGGAGGCGCTCCTCGAGCTGGCGCAACTGCGTGTCGTCCAGGTTGCCGGTCACTTCCTTGCGGTACCGGGCAATGAACGGAACGGTCGAGCCTTCGTCGAGGAGTTGCACGGCCGCCGCGACCTGGCGCGGCTGGACGGACAGTTCGGTGGCGATGCGCTGTACGATCTTGAGTGCTACGGTTTCCGTCATGTCGTGGATGATGTGCCTGCTGAAATCGCGGCGCGGGCCGGCAGGCCCAGAGCGGCGGGCTGCATGGCGGGCCCGACGGGCCAGATGCCGCGGGTGGGTGAAGCGGGGCATTTTGCCATAAATGGCGGAGCGTCCAGCCGGGGGTGATAGAATTTGACACATGTCCCGCAGCTTTCCTACGACGTTGCCAACTTCCCGTATTTCTCTCGTCGCGCTCGGCGCAGCGCTCGCCGCGGCTTTGTCTGCCGGGCCTTCCGGCGCGTTCGCGCAGGCCTCGGGCGCAACCGCGCCGGCGGCCACCGCAGCCGCGCCCGTCACGGCCACAGCCGCACCGGATTTCGACGCCCGTCAAAAAGTGCTCAATCAGCGCACCGCGGAAAACGATTATCGTTATGCGGTGGCCGAGCACGATTGCTACAGCAAGTTCTTCGTCAATCACTGTCTCGGCAAGGCGCGCGACCAGATGCGCGACGAGCGCGCAAGCATCCGCCAGGAGCAACTCGCGCTCGATGATGAGCAGCGTGCGGTGCGCGCGCAGCAGCGCGACCAGCAGCAGGCGCTGAAGCAGGCGCAGAATGCGGCGGAAGCGCCGCAGCGCGCAACGAACGACGCGGCGAACGCGGCTGCGTTCCGCGACAAGCAGGAGCAGAATGCTCTGAAGCAGGCGCAGCGCGGTGCTGAAGGGCCGCAGCGCGCGGCGAGCAAGCAGGCATACGGCCAGAAGCAGGCCGACTTCCAGCACAAGCTCGACCAGGCGCACCAGCAGGCGGCGCAGAAGGCGCAGGAGCGGGCGGACAACGCCACGCGCTACGAGCAGAAGCAGAAGGAAGCCGCGCAGCACAAGGCCGATGTCGAACGGCGTCAGCAGGAAGCGGCCGAGAAGGCCAAGCAACAGCAACAGCAGGGGCAGTAACGTGTTGGGTTGATCTGGAATCAGTCTCGTGCGCGTCGGCACGCCAGTCGGCGCGCTGCTTCGATGAGGAGGCAAACATGCAAAACCGTCTCACGGAACAGCAGCAGGAATTGCACAACCGTTTGGCTGCATTGCAGGAGCAGCACCAGCAGCTCGCTCGGGAGATCGAGCTGAAGGAAGGACACTCCGACATCGACGACATCACGCTGCACCGGCTGAAGAAGGAAAAGCTGGCAGCCAAGGACAAAATCATTTTGCTGCAATCGCAGCTGGAACCGGATAAGCGCGCCTGAGCGCGGCCTGGCAAGCGCCGGCGCCGCTCGGGCGCTGGACACAGGAACGCTTGCCTTGAATTCACCGCTTGAAGCCACCCCCGATGCCCGGCGAGACACGTCGTCCGCCGGGCGTGTTCGTGCGCCCGAAGGCACCTTCGAGCTGAGCCGCAAGCGCGTCGACGAACTCGACACGATCTTCGGCGAAGGCGGGTTGCTGGCGCGCGCGCTCGACGGCTATCGGCCGCGTACGTCGCAGATCGAGATGGCGCGTGCGGTCGCGTCCGCGATGGAAGCGTCCGCGCGCCGGATGCCCGAACCCGAGATCTTCGAGACCCGCAAGCGGCCGGCGCGTCGCCTCGGCGACGGCGACAAAATGGCCGAACCGGCCGCGGACGATGCCGCGGCAGCCGAATCCGACAACGACGCAGGCGACAACACGCTGATCGTCGAAGCCGGCACGGGCACCGGCAAGACCTATGCGTATCTCGTGCCCGCGATGCTGTGGGGCGGCAAGGTGATCGTGTCGACCGGCACGAAGCACCTGCAGGACCAGTTGTTCCAGCGCGACATCCCGACCGTGCGCAACGCGCTCGCGGTACCGGTGACGGTGGCGATGCTGAAGGGGCGCGCAAACTACCTGTGCCACTACTACCTGCAACGCACGGCCGACAACGGCCGGCTGCCGTCGCGGCAGGACACGGCCTACCTGCAGGAAATCGTCCGTTTCGCGAAGATCACCAAGAGCGGCGACAAGGCCGAGCTCGCGAGCGTGCCGGAAACGGCGCCCGTGTGGTCGATGGTCACTTCGACGCGCGACAACTGCCTCGGCCAGGAGTGCCCGCATTACAAGGAGTGCTTCGTGATGCAGGCGCGGCGCGAGGCGCAGCAGGCCGACGTCGTCGTCGTCAACCACCACCTGTTCTTCGCGGACATCATGCTGCGCGACACGGGGATGGCCGAGCTGCTGCCGAACGCGAACACGATCATCTTCGACGAAGCGCACCAGTTGCCGGAGACGGCGACGCTGTTCTTCGGCGAGACGCTGTCGACGACGCAGATCCTCGAACTCGCGCGCGACACGGTGGCCGAAGGCCTGAGCCATGCGCGCGACGCGGTCGAGTGGGTGAAGCTCGGCGGCGATCTCGAACGCGCGGCGCGCGACTTGCGCCTCGCGTTCGCGAACGACCAGATCGTCCGTATGTCGCTCGCCCAGCTTGGCGACGATCACCCGATGTTCGGTGCGCTCGACGCGCTCGAGGCGGCGCTCGATGCGCTCGCGTCGGCACTCGCGAGCCAGGCCGAGCGGGCGGAATCGCTCGGCGCATGCCTGCGGCGCGCACGCGAACTGCAGGACCTGTTGGCCGGCTGGGTCGCACCCGGCGCGGCGGAAGCGGCTGCGAAGGCCGATGCGGCAGCGGCCGGCGACAAGGCGGCGTCCGACGGCGATCCGAACGAGAAGGTGCGCTGGGTCGAGGTGTTCGCGCATACCGTCCAGTTGCACGAAACGCCGCTGTCGGTTGCGCCGATCTTTGCGAAGCAGCGTGCAGGCGTGCCGCGTGCATGGGTGTTCACGTCGGCCACGTTGTCGGTGCGCGGCGATTTCACGCACTACGCGGCGCAGATGGGCCTCAGCTCGCGTCGCTCGATGACGCTCGCGAGCCCGTTCGACTACCAGTCGCAGGGGCTGCTGTACGTGCCGCGCAACCTGCCGCAGCCGTCTTCGCCGGCATTTACCGATGCCGTCTTCGATGCCGCGCTGCCGGCGATCGAGGCGTCCGGCGGCGGCGTGTTCATGCTGTGCACGACGCTGCGTGCGGTCGACCGGATCGCATCGAAGCTGCGTGACGTGATCGAGTCGCGCGGCTGGAACACGCCGCTGCTCGTGCAGGGCGATGCGAGCCGCACCGAGCTGCTCGATCGCTTCCGTGCGTACGGCAACGCGATCCTGGTCGGCAGCCAGAGTTTCTGGGAAGGCGTCGACGTGCGCGGCGACGCGCTGTCGCTGGTTGTGATCGACAAGCTGCCGTTCGCGCCGCCGGACGATCCGGTGCTGGCCGCGCGGCTCGACGCGCTGACGAAAAAGGGCTTGAGCCCGTTCGCCGTGCATCAGTTGCCGCAGGCCGTGATCACGCTGAAGCAGGGCGCGGGCCGGCTGATTCGCGCGGAGACGGATCGCGGCGTGCTGATGATCTGCGACACGCGGCTCGTCGACAAGCCTTACGGGCGCCGGATCTGGCAGAGCCTGCCGCCGTTCAAGCGGACCCGCGAGATCGCGGTCGTCCAGGACTTCTTCGACGAGCACCGCTCGGAAAAGCGCATGTGACGGCACGCGCGGCGACCGCCGCGCAACCGCATCTGCGCCGCCGGAATGCGGCGCCAACAAAAAACCCGGCTCGATAGCCGGGTTTTTTGTGTGTGCAACTGGCGTTGCGTCGCGCCGTGCTTTAGAACTGCCACCACGACTTCTTCGCACCGGGGCGCGAATGGCCCGTTACGTACGGGCTGTCCGGGAACGTGCCCGCGAGCACGCGCTTCGTGTCCTCGGCGAGTTGCGGCTGGTCCAGCTTGCCGTACGACAGGATCATGATGTGCAGCGCGTCCTCGATCGCCGGTGCGCCCTTGTAGTCCTTGATCGCGAGCTGCGCGCGGTTGATGGCCGCGACATACGCGCCACGGCGATAGTAGTAGTCGGCCGCGTGCACTTCGTGCGACGCGAGCGCATTGACGATGTAGCGCATCCGTGCGGCCGCATCGGGCGCGTACTTGCTCTTCGGGAAGCGGTCGACGACGACCTTGAACGCATCGTACGATTCGCGCAGTGCCTGCGGATCGCGCTCGCTCATGTCCTGGCCGGAGAAGCGGCCGAACAGGCCGAGATCGTCGTTGAAGTGGATCATCCCCTTCAGGTAGTACGCGTACGGGATATCCGGATGATCGGGGTGGAGCTGAATGAAGCGGTCGACGGCCTGGTCGGCGGCTGCCGCTTCGTTATCCTTCCAGTTGCAGTATGCAACGTTGATCTGCGCCTGTTGCGCGAAATGGCCGAACGGATCGCGACCTTGCAGCGATTCGAAATATTTCGCGCACTTGCCCCAGTCGCCGCCGGACAGTGCGTCCTGGGCCTCTGAGTATAATTTGTTGTTCGACCAGGTAGCCGTCTCGTCCTGTTTCTGCGGCAAGCCGTGGCAACCGGCGATGAGGGCCACGGCCGCTACCGCCGCAGCCCGGGCGGCGACGGTTCTGGCCGTGCGTTTGGTCGAATTCATCATGCTCGCATGTCCTAGCTTCAAGTCTCGGTGACCCAGTCTAAATGACCCGTTCAAGTTCGCAGAATGCCCAGCCGGGCACACCAAATCGCGAAGATTATAGCCCAAGCGATCGGCCCGCCGACGCTGCCTCGGGGGATTCCCTCGATGACGATCTGACGGGCGACGCATTGCGACCGCCCGTGGCGCCGTCCGCGGCGGCCGATGACGCGCCGCGCATCGTCGAAGTGCCGCTGTCGCTCGCGGGCGAACGCCTCGACAAGGCGCTCGCCCAACTGTTCCCCGAATTCTCCCGCAGCCGCCTGCAGAGCTGGATCGAGGCGCAGCGCGTGCTGATCGACGGCGCGCCCGCGAAGATCCGCCAGCCGGTGCCGCTCGGCGCGAAGATCACGCTGGTGCCCGACCTGCTTCCCGAGCAGCTCGCGTTCACGCCGGAGCCCGTGCCGCTCGACGTCATCTACGAGGACGACGCGCTCGTCGTCATCAACAAGCCGGCCGGCCTCGTCGTGCACCCGGCGGCCGGCAACTGGAGCGGCACGATCCTGAACGGGCTGCTGCATCGCTACGGCGACGCGGCGGCCGGCCTGCCGCGCGCGGGGATCGTCCACCGGCTCGACAAGGAGACCTCCGGCCTGATGGTGGTGGCACGCACGCTGGCCGCGCAGACGGACCTCGTGCGCCAGTTGCAGGCCCGGACCGTGAAGCGCCGCTATTTCGCGCTCGTGTGGGGCACGATGCCGGAGGAAGGCACGATCGACGCGCCGATCGGCCGCGATCCGCGCGAGCGTACGCGCATGGCTGTCGTCACGGGCGCGTCGGGCAAGCCGGCGCGCACGCATTTCCGCACGGTTGACACATGCGTGTGGCAACGTCAGCCGGTTTCGGCCATCCAGTGCGACCTCGAAACCGGCCGCACGCACCAGATCCGCGTGCACTGCGCGCACGCCGGGCATCCGCTGCTCGGCGATCCCGTCTACGGACGCGCGCGCGGCAAGCGCTCGGTCACGCCGCTGCCGGACGGGTTCGCGCGACAGGCGCTGCATGCGTGGCGGCTCGGCCTCGTGCATCCGGTCACGGGCAAGGCGGTGCAGTGGCGCTGCCCGCTGCCGGACGACATGAACGCACTCGTCGCGGCGCTCGGCTTCGGGCAGGGCGACGAGGAATTCGACGGCGATGACGGTGTCTACGACGATGACGATTTCGGCGGCGAGTATCACGACGACGAGCCGTACCTGGACGATGAGGAGGAGTGAGTGCCGATGACGAACCTGGCGCCGTTGACGTGGCAGGACTGCGTGCAGCCCGACTGGCAGGTGTCGCCGCGCGTGCGCGCGCTGATCACGACGCGCGACGGCGGTGTGAGCGAAGGCCCGTACGGGCGCTGGCAGGACGGTGCCGCGTTGGCCGGCGGGATGAATCTCGGCCTGCATACCGGTGACGATCCCGTCCATGTCGCCGGGAATCGCGCGCGCTTGCTCGCGCTGGCCGGCCAGTCGAACGCGGCATGGCTCGAGCAGGTTCACGGCGCGCAGATCGTGCGCGCCGACGAGGTGATCGCGGCGGCGCCCGCGGCCGCGGCGCCGGTGCAGGCCGACGCGAGTGTCACGGACCGCGCGGGTGCCGTCTGCGTCGTGATGGTGGCCGATTGCCTGCCCGTGCTGCTGTGCGACGCGCAGGGCCGCGCGGTCGGCGCCGCGCATGCGGGCTGGCGCGGGCTCGCGGCCGGCATCGTCGAGCAGACCGCGGTGCGTGTCGCGGCGCTCGCGGGCGGCGCGACGGACACGCTTCATGCGTACCTCGGGCCGGCGATCGGCCCGCAGGCGTTCGAGGTCGGCGCTGACGTGCGCGACGCGTTTCTCGACACGGCCCCGCAGTCGGAGCATGATGAAACCCGTCATGCGTTCGTCGCGATCGACGGCACGCCCGGCAAGTT
>JAJJMA010069344.1:0-17106 GCA_023529015.1 Papaver nudicaule
TGGCGTTACAGCCTGTTTGACGTTTTATGTCTTTGGCGTTACAGCCTTTGCTATGATGTTTTCGGTGTTCTGGAATTTGACTTCGGTGTGAGCTGCATCAATGAGTGCTATTTTCATTTATTAAGTCTCTTCGGAATTTGCTTACAAATGGAACTACTTTCTTAAGCCAAATGTTTCAAGTGTCTCCCCGCCACTGGGGTGTGCAACTTTTGTCCTTCAAGGTTAATTAAGCTGTAGGTGTCGTTGCCGAGTTGTCTTTCGATGACGAATGGGCCGACCCAGAATGGTTCATGCTGATCGCTGCTGCTGTTACTGGACTCGCCCGATTGTTCCTTCGGGTATTGGAGGTTGCATGCTGCCACGAGAAATTGCTCTCTATTTTTCAGATGCTGTTTCTCTTCGCGCCCTTTTTGTTTCATGCATGGCATTCCGGCTTCGACGTCAGCTATGAACTGTTCGATACTTTCGTCCAATATCTTCGGAATCTTAATTTGCTCCAGGCATTCTTTGCTTGCCTCTCTTGCTTGTACGTCAATTCGGTGGCATACTCGTGCCTCAGAAGGGTCACCTTGAATTTCCGCAATCCCAGATGGTGTTGGGAATCGAATCTTTTGATGCAGAGTAGATGCTACTCCCATAATGCTATGTAGCCAGGGTCTGCCGACAATTGCATTGTAAGGGGATTCGATGTCCACGACACAGAATAAGGTTGGGTGTTTCTCGCTTCCTGCCTGAACAGTGATCATCCACTCTCCTCGAGGTACCGATGGCTTGCCATTGAAACCAAATATATTATAGACCGAAGGCACCAGAGCAGCTTTTTTGCCTTTCATTTTATCAAATGTCTGTCCGAACAAAATGTCCACGGAACTCCCAGGGTCCACCAAAACTTTCGGCATGGCTATTTTACCCATTTGCAAGGTAATAACCAAAGGATCATTGTGCAATCTGCCATTACTTGGAATGTCAGCCGCTGAAAAGAAAATTGGCTGCTTCTGCCATTCCTCCAAACGAGTCCTCGTGACTACACTGAGTATCTCTTGTCCATCCAAGTCCCTTTTGTGGATTCGCCCGGTCTGAATCCCTTCTAGTCCTTTCGTATGAACTATCGAATTGCAGTCTCCAAACCTTGGAATATCTCTATCGATGGTGATTACGTACGCCTCATGCTTTTTCTCTTCGTTGGGTAATGGTTGATTAGGGGGTGGCTGTGGCAACTCCAAAAGGTGTTTAAATTGTCCTCTAGCAATAAAGAAGTGGATTTGATCCTGCGCTGTGATGCAGTTCTCGGTGGTGTGCCCATTGAATTTGTGAAATTGACAAAAATCCCTCGAGTTTTTGGTATGCTTCGGCTGGTTGCCTCTGCTCCTAGGATACCTTATCTCGCCAGCGAATTCAGATTGCTCAATGGTTCGGAGGGCATCTTCGATGGGAACACATAGCTTTGGGAGTTTTCTGTCATGGAACGCTGGAAAGCCCGGCCTGGTTGTTCCGAACTTTCTGCTGCCCTGTCCTTGCTGATTGTTACTTCCTTCGAACACACCCCGAGGGTTGTTTCCTTGGTCATTGTATTTTCGGTTATCGTGGTATTTTCCATCGCCGAATTTTCCTTCGGCCCCATATCTGCCACTATCATCCTGTCTTTCTCGCTTTGACATGTCTCCGAAGTGAGTGCTCGCAGCTTGCCCTCTATCTTCAAGGGATAAGTTATTTATCGAATGAACTTGTTTTAAGATAGTTTCCTTTCCTAGTGCAGCTTGTTCTTTTATTTCTTCGAGAGTGATCCGCTCCTTCTGATACTTGCGAAGGTCCTTCAGCGTCTCAAGGTTCTTCGAAAAGAGTCTGTCATAGAGAGGGTTGTTTTTGTCTAGAGCATTAAGAAAAGCGCGCACTTTATCCTTTTCGGTGGCTCCGTTCCCAACCTCGACACACTGTTCGGTCCACCTGCTTGTTAGGCTTTTGGTTGATTCTCCTTGGCGTTCTCGGATGCTAAATAGTTTTTCCACCCCAGGCCTTGATGAGTTGTTGTAAAGAAAATGAAGTACAAAAACTTTGGAGAGCTCTTCGAAGGAAAAAATCGAACCAGCTGCGAGGTTGTCATACCAGGCAAGAGCTTCTCCTTTTAAGTTGGACGGAAAATATTTGCACAACACTTCATCCCTATCGGCGTAAGCCAGAAAAACTCGGAGGTACATTTTGATATGTACAGTAGGGTCTCCTGCTCCGTCGAAGATGGAGGTGAAGGTGGGCATTGTACATTTTACTGGGATTGGTAATGAAAGAATTGCTGGGCTTAGTGGTGACCGGTTGACATCGTTCATGGCTTGGTTTAGTTTGATTCTATCGCTCGATTGGATTTGGTTGTCGAAAATTTCTGCTCGGAGCGCTTTGATTTGGTCCATCATTGTTTGCTGCAGGGCTCTTGCTTCGGCATCTCTCTTCGTTTGATTTTCTTCGCTGAAGACATGCATGCCGCTCTTTGTGTACTCTGGAGGTGTGTTCTTTTTGCTAGACACCGTGATTCCATGTCCTTTGCTAGTTCCCTTGGCCTTTGTGCCTGTTTTGGATTCGGATGGTTCCTTCGGTCGAGATGCGTTACTTGGACGAGAATGTCCTTCGCTATTTCCCTTGTAGTTTGAGGCCGATTTTTCCGCTACCTTTTTATTTGCTTCAACAAGCTGCTTCTTTAGCTTTCTTATTTTCCTATTTTTCAAGATTAACTTTCTAAATTGTTCTGCCCTGACCGTATTTACTTCGGCAGGCTGCTGCTCTGGTATCTCATTTTCTGGGTCAGATTCTTCGTCCTCCTCTTCGTTTTCTCCATTTTCTTCCTGTATGCGCTGCTGGCGTGGTTCTTCGGCCTCTGGAAATCCGTTCCCATCGGGACCTAAATCCTCTACCTCCATTTCGTCTTCGTTTATGTGCTCTCGGTGTTGGACTGTGCTAGCCGCTACCTCAGGGGATAACCCTTTACTGGTTGAGAATCTAGTGTTGTGCTGTCTGGAGGATCCGGTGCCTTGCTTCGAGGAACCTACTCGCTGCTTCGGGGCGTGCTCCGATTGGGAAGCCATTTGTCGATGACCTGTCAAAAAACAAAAAACCCGTGAGGTCCAAGGCGGCTAGCGCAGTGTACTTTGTCGGCCATGTAAATCTACTCTCTAACTAACTTTTCAGACGAGACTGAATGTCCTTTTTTGCCCTTTTTAGATATATCTTTAACCGTTTATTTTGTTTTGTAGCCTAAATCATGACTTTTCATCTTGTTCCCTTTATGAAGTTTTATTTCCAATTATAGCAAGAAATTTGAAAACCCTAAAATAGATTTGACGCCTATTATGAAGTTTAGAAACCCTAAAATGGATTTAAACGCATATGATGAATTTTGAGGGTTCCAAAGTGGATTTTGGTGTATATTATAAAATTTGAAAAAACCCTAAAATGAATTTGATGTTTATTGTGAAACCCTAAAAATGGATTTTAGTGAATAAGATGGGTTTTAGAAACCTTAAAATGGATTTTGATAAATATCATGAATATTTGAAAACCTTAAAATGGACTTTGAGGCTCTGCCCGAATTGGTTTTTCGCTTGGAGTTTTTACTGCATGAGTTTTAAAGTCTCTCGGAGATCTATTTTAGCGTACCGAGGTTGCAAGAATTCTTTAACGGATGACTTTGCCATCTGATGCTATGCTCAAAATGTTCTTAAACACGCTAAAGCCTTTAAGGTCATTTAGATGCTTAAGAAACAGGAGCTATTTCATGAAAACAAACTTTTTGAAAAGAAAAAATCTCTGAAGAAGATTATAAAGATGATAAAACAAAAAATTTGAAAATCCGAAAATTCACAGGCAAACCCTAAGTTGTTTTAATCATCCCTGTTTCTAGCGCCAAACTGTACGAGTAGAAAATCTGCATAGGTATTCGAAGTACCATATCCATCAGATCTACTCGCACATACAGTATTTAATTGTGGTTTGCGGTCCGAAGACAATAAGAACAACATCGAGGATGCAATGAACAGTGATTAAAGCTAAGTAAAGTAACAAAGATTAGATAAAGAAGACTTTCCGTGTATTGCTAATGCTGAGATTACATGAATAAAACCCTAAGGAACCAGAGGAGATTACAAACCTAATCTCTCTCTTGCTACTTAGGCTCAACCAAACAAGAATCCAACCTCTACAATGTTTTCCAAGCTCGCCTTATATAGGGCCGAGCTTGGGTGGTTTACAGCTAATAAAGACAAACGACTCAATCGTGGTGGTGTCAGCCCCTGTCGAGTAAGGCGGTTTATACTCCGAAGCTGGATCCTAGGCTTCGGTCCTTCGACGTAGTACGAACCCTTTATCCCCGAGTCTTTACCTCGCTTGCGTGTAGCTTCCTTTCCTTTGTCAGTATGAGATATCGCTGCCGCTCTCCTCGGTGTGGTTCTCTCGATACGATTATATGCTTGGGATGCGAGACACGTGGTCCGACGGGTTTTACCCCCTACACGTGGACCCAGGAAGTTCTGTAGACATACTCTTTGGACGGACCTACGATAAGATGTTTGAAAAGGAAAGAACCTTGGTTCCCTCTTCGTACAATGTCTATGGCTTCAACGGAAAACCCTCGATGCCCAGGGGAGAGTTGTCTTTACTAATTCATGTTGGAAAGCTGGAACAGCCCACATCATTCTGTGTAGTTGACATAGACTCGCCCTACAATGCAATTGTGGGAAGACCTTGGCTTCACAGCATCCTAGGAGTGCCCTCTACCCTACCCTGCACAGAAGAATCTGGTTCCCCAACGCCGCTCAGAATCGCAGAAATCCTCGGTGACCCTACCGAAGCTCGGCTATGCAACGAAATCGATGTCCAGGTAAGGGAACACTCGAGGAAGGATTCTCCAAGCGAGGCCAAACACCAAAAGATAATAGAGTCCTGCATCGAAAGGTTCATAGCTGACGTTGAAGCTGGAATAGACGACACCACCATGAGAAGCCCAGTCATCCACAAGCAAGGCACTCGACCTATCAGCAAAGGAAAAGGTCTTCATACTGAGCACAGAGAACAGTTCGTCGTATCAAGCAACAAGGCACCAACACCAAGCAAATCTGACAGCAAGGCTTGTTCGACTGACACCAGGAAAGAAACTTCGGAGGAACAATTTTGGGCTGGGCCCTACGTCATCGAAAAAGCCCTCGGGAACAACACATACAACCTAGTCAATCTCGAAGGGCAAAAGCTAAGCACCCCAGTTGAGGGGAAGAATCTGAAACACCTCAATTAGAACCACGTATGTAAGCAACGCATAAGATATGTCAGTTTTTAGAATGAGCAAATAAAAGAAGTCGTTCGGCATGTTGTTAAGAAAAATACATATTGTACTTATCGAGGCACTATACCTCGATCCAAACTCCAGATCCTACTTGGTTAGGCGAAAGTCCTACCCGAATAGGCAAACCTCCAAAGGCTCTCACGCCATATAAAGAAAACAGGCCATGACGCCATCTCCCCTAGTGCCTTGACGCAAATAAAATTAAAAGGCCTTAACGCCAAAGGCCCAGACGCCATAAAACATAAAAAGACCTCGAATAGCAGGCACAGAGTTAATGATCATATCAGCCGTAAGGGCCCTACGAGATATATGACACAGTCCTCTACCCACAAGACACCCCGTTAGCGGTGGGTACTTTGCATCTAAGCTACTTAAGCTAACGAAGCATTTGAACCCACTACCACACGACCATGAGGACCTTTCTTTTCTGAGGGTCGAGGGGACGATAAATGGGATTAACATCTACCTCTAAAGGTGGATGGAACCCCGAGGCAACTGATTCGCTTGTATTCGCGGGAATATTAGGCGAATCATGCAGCCGAGGGACCTCCTCCAAAAAATAAAACATAGCCTCGAGGAGGGGCTATCGAGAAACAGAGGGGTCGAACTCTAGGCCGTGATAGGAGAATAGTACCATGTCTAAGCTCCAGCAGAGACCGACACTCCCCCATTGTATTACTTTTTTATCGAGGAGCAATCATAGCAGCTACCCACCATAAGCTCCTCACTAAATTTGGGACAAATGGATTATCAGAACACCACCATGTTCTCTCGGAGGATACCCGGTATCCTCGATAACAACCCAGTACCCTGAGGCAAAACGGGTACCTATGACCTCGATAGCCTATGTTTGCTTTTAAAACAGGCACGTAACTAAAAGCCTTTGGGAAGGGTGATCCATACGCCCCCACTACCTTGGTTTACTATCTCCCACATCGAAGTAAGCCCTGGAGTTGCACCTCGAGTACCCTTAGGAGCCTAGAATATTGCAACAACAACTTCGTGCTTAATCACGAAGTTCTCAGCACATATATGCAAATTAAAAAGGAAAATAAAGCTTCAATCAAGCAAAAAAGGCTTCTTCATAAACATAGTCAATACAACTTACAAGCACAAAAAATGGGAGATGCCAAGTACAAAAATTCTTACATCAGAAAACAAAAAGGATAAACAAAAGCCTCGCTGCTACAACACGGGAGAAACTTCACTAGATAACACAACGTGACGAGGGGAGGAATCTCCAAAAACTTTCATGTCATCCCAAAGCCTTTTTTCAGCCTCCAGATCCTCTTCATAAGTTCGAAAGCCAGAGTGATCTTGTCTTGAAGGAGTGATTTCCCTAATGGGCTCAGACTCACTTTCGCTCTCTTCACTATACGCCGGAGATTCTTGAAACAAATATATGTTCCCTTTATCGAAGTTAACACCCATACCACTACCAGTGCTCGGCACTTGGGCGTCACCGAGATCCTGTGCGACATCACCAGCAGGGTCGCCAGTCTCAACTGAAGCATTATCCTTCGGATCATTCTTGGGATTGTTCTTCGGATCTTCCTTCGAACCATCCTTTGGATCGTCTTTTGGATCATCTTTCGAATCATCCTATGGATCGTCTTTCGGATCACCCTTCGAATCACCGTTGGAATCATCCTTAGAATCACCCCCGGAGTCTCCCTTGGGATGACCTTCGGAGTCACCTGAGTGGCCATCATCAGAATCACCATCGCTATCGCCTTCATCATCATCATCAGGACCTTTGTCTTCAGGAATTTTCCCAAGCATCCCTCTCTTTCGCGCTTCATCCCTAGCTAACCTTACAAACACCTCTTGAGGTAGCAAGTATTTGTCGCCTGGAAGTACCGCGTCAGCATCCTTTGCACCAACAGCCCCATAGGTAGGAGGCTCAATACCGATGGCTCTAAAGAGCGACCGACCATGTCTTCTACAGGCCATGCTAGTAGCTAGGGAGGTAGTCAAAGCAGATTGAGTAAGCAGTTCTTCGACAGCCCGCCCATGCCTTAACTGACGATGAACGAGGGCAAAGCCAGTAACCATATTCCTAAGGTCCTGCTGGCACTTGAGGCGAAAATCTCGTTCGCCAGTCATTTCCTCCACACTCTTCTGCACATCCTCTGAGCGACACTTACGTTCGAGCTCCAGCTCTCGGGAAAGCCTGTTCACATCGGCAGTTCGACGTCGTTGTTCTTCGGACAACTCCTTCGACAATTGTTTTGCTCTCCTTTCAAACTCCAACTTTTGGTCGGCTTCAAGCACCAACTGATTGACAGCTTTGTCCCTCGCGGACTCAGCATCTGCAACTTTCTTCTGCAGGTTGTCTTCGATGCCTGTCAAATAGCCGAAACAAGAAAAACTTGAGATAACTGAAAAACGCAGTAAACAACCTCACAACAACTTGATCAGGGATATCACCCTACTTTCTTTAACAACCATGTACTCAGCAACCTCATGTTGGTTGGTAAAGCGAGGATGGGTAGCCCTTTTCCTAATATCCTCAGAAGAAGCCGCCCCAAACTTAGCAAGTTCTATCCGATATTCATCGATCATTCGGGAAAGATGATCTTTCGAAGTTTTCGCCTTGGCAAGCTCCATACTTATATCATTACAACCCTTCTTCAAAGCAGTGTTCTCTGCAGTCAGATCATTATTGACGTTCTTCAGCGCAGACGTCCGAACCTTCAAATTCCTAATATCTCGCTCCAAATTCTCTATCACCACTCTGCCAGAGGCGGTGACTGACTTCTCCCTAAGAGCAGCATCTCGCTCTCAAGATATGCGCTCTACATCCAGCTGAAAAAAGTGATTCTCCCGGGCAATAATCCCACTCTTATTTTTCTCCTCTTCAAGAAGGCGCTCGACCTTAACTTTTTTCCTTTTCTTCTCGGCAAGAAGGTCCTCAGCTTCACGCCTCTTCCTCTTATAGTAATCTCGGTCATCCCAGGCTTGATTCCTCTCTTTTATAAGCTTATCAATTTCACCTCGATGGCCTCCATCGACAGAAGCACTATGCGAAGGCTTGCGACTCTCTCGAGAGTTGCTTAAAGCTAACTTAGCCTCGTGGAGCTTCTTCTTCCCTTCTTCTAACTCGGCTTTTTGGACAGCAGTAAACTTTTCTCAGCATAAAGTTACAAGGTAAAATGCAAACAAAGGATAACAAAATACATACCTATCAAATTCTTCTTCTCGCGAGCGCTGCAAGTCTTTTCTTCGGCAAGCTCCTGTTGCATTTGGAAAAACTTCCTCTCATGATACTCAGCCTCGCCATATTGTTCAAAGGCATAGTCCAGAAGACCGGACTCATGGTAGTCACCCTGTGAAGAATACGAAGAGGCACCAAATACTCAGCCAGAAACTCAAAAAATATGACTATTTACACTTAAAGAGAAAAAGAAAACGCACCATTTGAAGCATAGCGAGGTTCTCCTCATACGAAAAAGGCGGATGACGAAGATCATAAGGCATTCTGAGACGGTCACCTCCAAGAACAGCGCCAAACTTCTTGCAAAATTCAGGATCCAAAGGACAGCCCAGGGGATCAGAGGCATGAGCATCAAAGCGAGAGGAGACTTCTTTGGAAAAGTCACTCGGATTATGGTTCTCAAAAAGAACCTCCTTAAATCTCTTTGCAGTGTATGGTTGAGAGTGTTTGCTAGCAAAACTAGGAGCTGGTGGAAATTTTGAACTGCGAGGATAACTGATAACTAACTCCTTCTAAGAATCCATACTGACAGACGAGCCATCCCTTCGAGGAAGAAGGAGATCAACCACAGGAACAATCTTCTTCGAAGATAAGACATAAGATTCAGCTGAGGCAGGAGCTGCAACAACAGAGGCAACCATGGTTGAGGCAGTGGTCGTAGCAGAAGAAACAATCATCACCGAGGCAGAGACAGGCACATTCGTCTCAACAACATTCGGTTTGACGGTGGCAACCTCCTTGATAGCTTTATCAACAAGAGGCACATCAGTAGCCTTCGCCGAAGACAGTTCGACAGAAGCAGCCGCTTTCATCTTCTTCTTCGAAGGTTTCTATGATACCTTGCCTTGGTGCGGTAAACTTACTTTGGACGATTTCTTAAAAACAAACTTCCTGCGAGGCCTGGCAACCCCGGTCTTCTCTTCGAACTCAAAACCCACTAATTCATTCTCCACACTCAAGCCGCCCACAGACACAGCATTCCCCTGCAAATGAGAATCCGTCTTTCTCAGGAAACAAATAGAGGCAAGTATGCATACTCCAGAAAATAAATCTTAAAAAGGTATTTGTTACCTGCTTCATAGTCTCCTCATCTACTCGGGAACGCTTCAAGCTACTCGAAGCACCGGCGGAAACACCTTTGTCCTTCCTTAAAACCTGGCGGGACAGCTCCCTCTCTTCGTCAGAAAAATGAAACATAAAAAGATGTTGAGTCGAGAACTCGTGTCCTAATTCGAACTATGTCCGAGGAATGAAGCGACCTGCATCCTTCCAGCCTCGAAGAATAGGACCCTCCAAAAGCACAGGTTCCGAATACCAGTCTTCGTCCATAGAGTAATCTAAAGTCCCTGGAATAACATTCTCACCACCCTTCATAGTCCGAAAGCCGACTCCCCAAGGGTCGAATTCGTTGTCCAGCGTCAAGAATGGTTCGTAATGTTGAAAGAAATTTTTGGCGGTAAAGTAAAACTTCGCTGTAGAGCCGGCAGGAGAGTTATCCTCGGAGCGGGAAACCCACTGGTTGATAAGATGAATGGAGCTATAAGTGAGCTGCATCACACCCCGAGGACTGGGAAGAGAGCAGAGAATATCAAGAAATTGGGGGTTGGAAGGTTGGTAAAAAGGGGGAATCAACCCAGCAGAAATTTGATGGAACGAAACCAAAAGCTTCCCTTCGTTGCATCCAAACTCCTTGACTAATTCTGGAGTCCGCCGGCTGCCCGGAGCTCCGACAACCTTAATATTGAAAGAATCATCTCTAAAACCTAAGTCCTTCATCATCGAGATGAGAGCATCAAATTTAGAAGGAAAAGACATGAAAAGAAAAACAAGGGGAAGAAGGACAGAACTTGCCGGCGCCGGAAATTGCAAAGGCAAGATTGATCAGGGACTTGGGAGATGGCGAAAGGAGAAAAAGAGTCGTCTTTATAAAAACAATAAGAAGATTGAAGCAATTGGTTCCTGAAGAAAACACCAAGCAAGCAACAGATCAAAAGATAGAATTTCAAGGGTTTCAGAAAAAGAGCGACGGAGCTGTGGAAGATGGTACGAAAAGGCTAAAAAATTTTAGAGGGAGAAACCGAAACTTAAATAGTGAAGGGAAACTGGCGCTTCCGGTGGGAAGGTCAAAAGGTAGCAAAAATCTCGGGAACATGCAGAACGTGTCATGAAACGTCACACTTGGCAGCTAGTGGGGTGTATGGCGAGAGGAAGGTGGCGAAGAGAAAATTTCCTTCCCAGGCATCTTCGATACCAGGAAAGGAAAGAGGCAAACTGTAGAGGGTAAAACACCCTCGGGGCACGTGTCAAGATCAGAAGGACCAGGCCTTGCCAGAGGATATCGCAGCCATACTTCGGGATCAGCCAGCAAAGTTTCCCCGAGGAAGATATCGAAGATAAAAGACCCGTGTAGATCATCGAAGGATGAAAGCCCGAAGTCATCTTCGGAGGTCTCACCGAAGGAACCGCCTTACTCGACAAGCTCTGATACCACCACGATTGGGTAGCTTGTCTTATTAGCTGTAAACCACTACCGACTCGGCCTATATAAGGCGAGCTCGAGAATCATTGTAGGGGTTGGATTTTTGGTGTAACCTAAGTCGTGAAGGGTGAGATTAGGTTAGATTTCTCCTCTAAGCCTCTAAGGATCATATCCATGTATTAGTTACCACCAGACTTAATGAATAATCGAGTTCTTAGTCTTTATATTCTCATATGTATTGTCTTCGATGCATCTTTAACCTCTTCGCACTCTTATATGTTTGAATACTGTTTTACATGATAATAGATCTGATGGCTGTTAGGTGTGAATTATTCATGCAGATTTTACACTCACACACACAAACCGAAAGCGGCTTGCTGACAAATCCAGGTTAATAGATAAAGAGTATGTTCAACGATCTTGAGTGGCCTTATATCAGAAGAAAATGACCTTAGAATAAACAAGATCGCAAGGTTTGATAAACGTGATAGAACAGAACACAAGTACAATACAAAGAAGACTAGTAAACATAAACTAGTTTCCCGTAAGAGGTACTTCTAGGCTTCTCGATCCCAAGAGAAAAATTTCACGCAATTCTAGACCGAGAGCAAAAGCTCAAAGGTAACTGAAAAGAAAAGCGACAAACACAAGCTTACAATTCCGAAGAAGAGCTTGGCCAGAGGGATAAAGCTTTAAGGAGAGATACCACTCCTATTTATATTGACTAAGGCTTTAGCTTTGAAATGAGACAAACTTAATTTCGGAAATTCCACAAAGCACATTTACATAATAATTCCGAAATTCCCCATTTAGTCTCATAGCATTTAATGAGAACTAATACTCTAGCATTTTACATTTAAGAAAAATTTATTCCATAAAGAAAATATATTTTCGAAAGATGTTTAGCCAAGAGCAATCAAAGCAAATAATATCTTAAGGTATATTTGGATATTTCTTTTAATTCGAAATATGGTGCTTACCAAATATGATCCCTGGGAAAGATCTCAATTCGAAAACGTGTCCTTAGTTTCGAAAATCTCTTTAGATATTATTACTTCCAAATGTCGTCACCAGCTTTAATAATGTCGACATTACTTCCTTGGTATTGCTGGGCTAACCAGACGAACCTAGGTGGAAGTGGGATCTGGTCCAACGTGGTTCAACGTTCTGCATAAACGTATCATAACAGACGTGGACAAAGCCTTGTGTGTTAAGATTAAGTGAACACGTAGGTTCAGACATTCTGAATCACGCAAATAGATATACCATTGGAAGTACGGCGCGAGATTCCACGAGTAACTAGCAAAATGTTAAATCTCCTGAATTCTTGATTCCAATATAGATGTCACGTTAATGATATCCAAGAATTCAAATCAAAACATCAAATGAATAATCAAATGAATATTTGATCGAGTAGTAAATCATACGAATATTTAATCACATACAATATTGATCTGAAATCATGTGTCTACTAACTAGAGTGACTAACCATATTTCAGATGATGACTCAATCCCACTTAGTTGTACATTGAAGATGAACAAATTCAAACTTCAAACCGAGAATATCAAACTCATTAATTCGTTAAAGCACAAATCAAAAATGTAGAGTTTGAACTTCGAAGTTACGCATTCTGAGTCAACCATATTAAGGTTTCGAAACGTACATCTGTTTTGGCAGAAACCAAATTAAAGTTTCGGAACCTAAAGTTCATTATATGACCAGAACCATGTTAAGGTTCCCAAATAAAGTTTCCACATAGCGAAACCTAATGCTTGGTTTCGAAATCTAGATTTTGTTTAACAAAACCTTGGTTAAGGTTTCGAAACAAGAAACACATATTAAATTCTTCACAAATGTTTGGTGTCGAACTTGAGAGTCCATGTGGTCGAGAACCGTTTCAGCATCACACCTTTTTAGCCTCGACGCACAGGAATATATTTCCCGGTTGACATAAACCTTTAGGAAACCCCAGGGTCTTTTCGACCTTTTAGAACTCACATGGTCAAGACACATTGGCCTCGATTCTCAAGTCACTGTCAGCCACACAAACATAGTTACGAATCTGTGATATCTCATTGGTCACTTTATTTAAGTTTCGGACCAATACCTTATGAATGCAAAAACCAGATTATGGTTTCGAAATCGACGTTTAGTTTTACCAAAACCTACATTGAGGTTTCGAACATTGAAAATTCATAAGTTGAGATACACAAATATGGTTTCGGAATCAAGAAGTGAGATATGGCATACAAGATGTTCATATACAGAATCAACTGAATGATTCAGAACTTCAGAGTTCAGAGCTAAACCATGACGTCGTATTCGAATCTTAGAAACAACAATATTTCGAGTCTACACAACATAAGTGTGAGTCACGATCTCTCTTACATTGGCTCATATAAATATATGCAATCAATCCGACAGAGCCCGACTAGGTAAGAAGAGACACAATACTGTGATGGATCAAATCTTATAGTACTACCGAGATAACATCACATTGCTATATCCAACTCGAAAAGGTTTTAGGAAAAACCTTTATATTAACTTAGAGACGGAGAAGAAAAGAAAGCTTTAAGCAATATTGGAACGTCATAACTACAACACTAATACCGCAAGGGGTAAAGCGGAGTTAGCATAAGACACACTGATCATAAGTGATCAAGTCATAAGGTAAAGCTCAAGCTGAGAGTTATGTTTATGTCTTTTGTAGAACAACTGTAAAAGATAATGGAATCGCGTTCTTTAGATTCACTAACCTATTGAATGATGAAGCCGGATGTCTTCGTTTGATCTTCAGTCTTTCTTCAGCTCTTCAACCAGTGATTCTAAATCCTACCAAAATCTTCCACAACCTAAAGCTAACTCTCACATGACTTCACCTAATTGTGTGTTGTTCAGCGGTCGATTTTGATCACTAAAGTTGACAACAAGCTTGACATACCAACACTTAGTGAGGTTGAACGAGCCATGCTCTAACACTTTAGCTTATTTAGATTTAATGCAAAGGATCCACCGCTAACGGGGTATCTTGTGGGTAGAGGACTGTGCCATGTAGCTCGTAGGGCCCTTACGGCTACATGTACATCAGCTCATTGCCTACTGCTCGAGGACTTTTTACTAATAAGTGGCATCATGGCCTTGGCGTCAAGGCCTTTAATTTCATTGCGTCAAGGCACTAGGGGAGATATGGCATCATGGCCCGATTGTTTATATGGCGTCGAGGCCTTTAGGAGATTTGCCTATTCTGGTAGGATCTGGAGTTTGAATCGAGATATAGTATATCGAAATATAAATTAATGCTCATTTAAAACATAATAGGTCTAGATGCTTTACTTTATTTTATTCATCTACTAATGGTATTCGAGATAATTTTTGGTTACATGTGGAGTTTTTAGTTAATATGCTTTAAACTCTTTCCCTCAACTGGAGTGTTCAACCTTTGTCCTTCGAGGTTGATCAAGTTGTAAGTGCCATTTCCGAGCGCTTTTTCGATGACGTACGGTCCATCCCAAAATGGCTCTTCTTTGGATATTTCCTTTCCCTTACTGGACGAGCTCACTTCATTCACCGTTCCTTTCGATGGTGCTATTGCATCGCCTACTATCATGAATTGTTCTCTGTTTTCAAGGGAAAGACCTTTTCCCTTATTGACAAGTGTTATGGCTAAACTTGGGGTTGCTTTCGAGTTTTTCATTGTGGCGTTAGCCATCCCTGCTTCCACTTCTGTGATGAATTCCTTTATGTGTGACTCAGTTGTTTTTGACTGCTTGTTTTGGCTTGCAGGATCATACTTCGAATTCTCCCTCTGTTAGACGTCCATCTCATTGCATGCACGTGCTTCGATAGGATCACCCACTATTTCTGCAATTCCGAGTGGAGTAGGAAATCGAATTCTTCTATGGAGGGTGGAAGCTACCCCCATTACGCTGTGGAGCCAAGGTCTACCTACTATGGCATTGTATGGAGAATCTATGTCGACCACGCATAATGATGTTGGAAGTTGCATCTTTCCCACACAGATTGTTAAAGACAACTCTCCTCTCGGCATTGAAGGTTTTCCATTGAATCCGAAAACGCTATATGATGAGGGAACCAGCGAAGCATCTCCAAATAGCCTTTCGTGGGTCCTGCCGAAGATTATATCGACAGAACTACCAGGGTCCACCAGTATTCTTGCCATTGCTAACTCCTCGATATGTAAAGTTATAACCAACGGGTCATTATGCAATCTTCCTCCGTCCGGGATGTCCAATGCCGAAAAGTAAACTGATTGCTTTTGTTATTCTTCGAGATGCGTTTTCGTTGCCACACTCATTATCTCCTTTCATTCGAAATCTCTCTTGTGGATTCTATCGGTGATGTTGCTTCTGAAACTTTGCTCGCTAACTTCTGCATATACTATCGAATTGCAATCATTGTATCTCGGAATATTTCGATCAATTTTTATGACATACGCCTCGTGCTTCTTTTCTTCCTTCGGTTGTGGCTGATTTGGGGGTGGTTTGGTAGTTCCAGAAGATGGTTAAATTTCCATTTTGTAATGAAATAATAAATTTGATCCTGTGCCGTAACGCAGTTCTCAGTGGAATGCCCATAAAACTTGTGGAATTCGCAGAAGTCCCTCGAATTTCTTGTGTGATTTGGCTGGTTACCCTACTCTTTGGATATCTTATCTCGCCCGCTGATTCGGACTGCTCGATGCTTCGAAGGGTTGCTTCGATGGAAACACATAGCTTTGGGAGCTTTCTGTCTTGAAATGGAGGGAATCCCGATCTAGGTGTACCGAACTTTCTGTTACCCTCGTATCCTCTTCTTGGGTTATTTATCTTGTAGCCTCCTCGGGAGTCATTTCCTCTGTTGTTGTTGTATCTCCTATTATCGTTGTATCTTCCATCACCAAATTTTCCTTCATTTCCATATCTCCCATTATCGTTCTGCCTTTCCGTTTTTGAATAATCGCCAACTTGATTGCTCGCACTATGATCTCCCTCCTCCAATAATAGGTTATTTATCGAGTGCACCTGCTTCGAGATGGTTTCCTTGCCTGGGGCTGCTTGTTCTTTGATTTCTTCCAACGTGATTCGCTCCTTCTAATATTTCCGAAGATCTTGCAGTGTTTATACGTTCTTGGATAAGAGCTTATCATACAGTGGATGATCCTTTTCAAGTGCGTTCAGGTATGCTCTTACTTTATCATTTTTCGAAGCTACATTTCCGACTTCCACACATTGCGATGTCCGCCTCTCAGTCAGGCTTTTAATAGATTCTTTGGGTCTTACCTTGAGACTGAAAAGTTTTTCTACGCCAGGTTTTGATGAGTTGTTGTAAAGGAAATGTAGTATGAAGACTTTGGATAACTCCTCGAAAGATGAAATTGAACTTGCTGGCAGACTATCATACCAAGCTAAAGCCTCTCCTTTCAAACTGGATGGGAAATACTTGCAGAGAACCTCATCTTTGTCCGCCCAAGCTAGGAATAATCTTTTGTACATTTTGATGTGGGGGGTCACATCTCCCGTTCCGTCGAAGATCGAGTTAAAAACTGGCATAGTACATTTCAACGGTATGGACTTGCTTAGCAGTTCTGGGCTTAGTGGCGAGCGGTTGACTTCATTAATTGCTTGATTCAATTTATTTTATCAGTTGATTGTATTCTGTTATCGAAGATCTCTGCTCGCATTGACTTGATTTGGTCCATCATGACTTATTGTAGTGCTAAAGTCTCGTCATCCTTTCTTGCTTTCTCGCTTTCGTATATCAATTTTATGATGTTGCCTCTTGGCCGTATGCTTGGCTCGATGCGCCGGCTCGATGTCTCCTTTCCATGCCCTTCTGGTCGCCTGGATGTCTCGATATCGTTTCTCGACGTATGTGGCCTTTTGGAGTAGGAACTTTCATGGGGACGAGAGTGCCATTCATTGCTTCGCTTATAGTTCGAGGCTGACTTTCAGCTGCTTTCTTATTTGCTTTGGCTAACTGTTTTTTTAGCTTTCTTATTTTTCGATTTTTCTTTATTAATTTCCTGAATTGCGCAACCTTCATTGTTTCTTCCTCGGTAGGCTGGTGTGCTTGGGTTACTTCATTTGGGA
>JAJJMA010069348.1:0-13421 GCA_023529015.1 Papaver nudicaule
TATCATAAGACACACTGATCACAAGTGATCAAGTCATAACGTAAAGCCCAAGCTGAGAGTTATGTTTATATCTTTTGTAGCACAAGTATAAAAGATAATGGAATCACGTTATTTAGATTCACTAACCTGTTGAATGATGAAGGCAGATGTCTTCGTTTGATCTTCAGTCTTTCTTCAACTCTTCAACTAGTGATTCTAAATCCTACCAAAATCTTCCACAACCTAAAGCTAACTCTCTCACATGACTTCACCTAAATGTGTGTTGTTTAGCGGTCGAGTTTTGATCACTAAAGTTGACAACTAAGCTTGACATACCAACACTTAGTGAGGTTGACCGAGCCATGCTCTAACATCTTCCATAATTACCCTCGGTAATAACTAAAAGAAAAGGGGCAAATTGTTAATACCAAAATATTGACAGCTACGTGTCACTTATCAAGGACCTGGGGCACGATATAAAAAAGAAGACGAAGTACTAAATCCATCTTCCACGCGTCTTACCCATCACGAGGGGTGATGGAAACCGAGGGTCATGATGCGCCTAGTCTAGGTAGGCCTGAGCATGAAGGGCGTGTTAAAGCTATCACCTCTCAAATCTATACCACGACAAAAGGATATGGAGACGTGTCGATCACCAAGTGGATACCCAAGCGGTGATGAGTAACCAAAGGGATAAGAACCAACGCATCAAGAACATCGAAGAAGTTGTACAACGAAGATAGATTCTGCCAAAGAGGTGTCGACTCAGGAGTGGGAAACCAAGGCGGTGCAAGAAGACCAGCTGTTGGCGAGGAACATCAAATGTTAGAAGAAACCAAGTGTAGTAAAAACCAACTATCTCCATAAACTGCTATAAATACCCCATCCCACTATGAAGGGAGGGGTCGATGAAATTTAGAAAGATTAGGTGAGGAAACATTCACAATCTTTTAGTCCACCAAGAATGTTGTAATTTAGTATAGTATGAATAAGAGTTATAGTTTTCCTCGAGGACGTAGGCACACGACGTGCTGAACCTCGTTACATTGGTGTATCATTTATCATTCCAGCATTAGTCACTCTATGCTAATAAATCTCTCCCATATAGAGATTCTCTGATCATTCAGCCTCCAAAACTACGATGAACTCCTCAGACTTGTTATCCTATTTGTAGATAACATCGGGAAAGAGAGTTTCTGAATGGGTATGATTATTGTTTGGGTTATGGTATTCACCATGAATAAATAGCAGACTCCGGTTTGTATCATTTCACAGTGGGTTAGTATAGTCGAATGCGCCTAACGAAGTATACCTCTAATCGATTACATTCACCTTCGTGAATACATCTAAGGTATTGCAGGACTAAGGCCACTTATCCGACCAGATCTACTATTACCCCACTCATTTTTAGTTGATGTATGATATGGGAAATTAGTATCAACAATGTTTATGTATTAACAAACAACATCACCAACTCTTCACTTTCCGAGCAAGCCAGCAGTATCATGGTCGCGGTGCGCCTCTCAGCTATCACTAACAACAAGTGACGCCCTCATCACGGAAACAACAAGTGACGCCCTCATCATGGAAAGTTTGAAAGAAGGTCTCATGCCCCTACCACGGTTTAAGTAAACCTCATGGTCGTCATCAGTAGATCTCCGATATCCTTCGGCAGCAACCCAAATTCAGGAAAATAACAGAGTGGAACGTTTCAAGCGCGAAGACTTCAAAGACGTCCCAATGGATGGATGATAGGAAAGACTTTCTACACAACCTCTGTCCGCCTATAGTTCTACCAAAACATGGTAGAAGGGCGCATCATCTCGAACCATCGACAAGGAGCAATCACCATTACGGTAAAATCTGAAAATCTCAAGATTTCTAATGATGGTAATTATTATGTGCATCTCTACCAGCGATATCAACTTCGTATCCAAGAACGACTTGGTAAGTGAAAAGACGAGTCTTTCCCCTTCGAAAATTGGGTCAAACACATAAATCGGAGGTCGGGTGAAGATTTTAGAGTCTTTGGAGCAAGCAGAGTGCAAGCAGGAATCTTATTACGGGATTTAAAGGTATTTACCTCACTGGACCCTCACAATTTTCAAACCCTCAAATACCTTTCGCCACAGAGTATTCCTGTAACCCTACAACTTCCATCACACAATGCTCCAGTAGCCCCACACCTTCCACCACAAGACATTCATGTGGCTCCACACTCATGGAGCCACAAAACACATTACACCAACAATATTCTCGTGGCTCCACACTCATGGAGACACAAGATGTCTCCACCAACAAATATGTAGCTCTACAAAATTCCCTAAACGCCATGAAATAGAAAAATACCTTTCCCACAAGATATCTCTTCCAATAAAATGTTTCCCTGAGCCTTGGCCCTCTCAAACCTAGCACGTAGCAAAGCCACATTGAAGCCTTTGGATTCAGCCACAACTATAGTACCTTCCCAATCTTGGACGTCAGACGGATCAGCAGAATCAATGGACTGGGTCATCATCTCTGACATCCTCGACAACAGAGCGCCAACAACTGACTCAGAGAGTATACGATCCTCCTTATCATGAGCAATGTGGCCGAATTTCCCATACAATTCTTCATACTCCTTCGACACTGGGAAGTTACCCGCCGAAGCATAGTCGCGACGAACTCGAAAGGCGGGTGGAGAAAAGACGACTCCAGCATCAGGATACAAAGGTTCCATACTTCCATCACTAGTTACTACCTTCTCGATCGAAGAATCAATTGCTTCCACAACATCAGAGACGACCTTGTTGACAACAACAAAAACGTTTTCAGTAGAAATAGCCTCTACACTTCAACACTTGGGCCATCTCCACTCCTGGAATCTCAGTGTCCTCCACAACAAGTACATTTACAGGATTCTGTGTACTCTATCTCCTGTGGACACCAAAGATATTTTTTTGTTAATCACTCATGTGAGAAGACGAACATCGTGGATAAAGGTAAAGGCTGCTGAAAATCTGAGTATTATACTAGAAAAGAAACAAACATACACGAGGAGTCCAAGGCCCCTTTATATCCCGCCAGCCCTAGGACTGGCGTAAAAAAGGAAAAAAAAAAAAGATGCAGATGGGCCGTAACCACCATGACGCCATGGCCAAGACGCCACAGCCACGCATCCCGCCCCTCTCAACACCTCTACGGCCATGGCGCTATAGCCATGACCCTCCTTTGTACTGCCAATGGCGCCATGGCCCTTCACGACTGCGCCTTAGCCATGGTGGTGCTCATTATGGCACCACCCACCTTATCCCTTCTCCCCTGCAAAAAAAAAAAACCTTTTTTTAGTACATCCGTGTTTCACATACAAAATTGCTTCCTATTTTGCGACCTTATCGTTCACATTAGGGTTGAATCCTTTATACTAGTGTCGGTGCTATAGGAAAACCTATTTTTTTTGGTAGAAATGCTCTCACCATCTGGTTCTTAGTATGAAACATTACTGCTCCACACTAACCAAGGGACTTAATGTAGATGGTGAAAAATCGAATAGGGTTATAGACGTAAAATGTCCCTCTATTATGTCTCGCCAAGAGGCGATTGCTTATTTAGGTAAATCTCTGTAGCTCAGAATGCAACCCGTTCTGCAAGCTGAATATGCTCTTTATGAGTTCCCTCTTATAGCTTCCGAGTGGAGAGAATAATATCATAATACAGAGCCAGACAACCCACCTATACACAAACCCACCAATTTGCTGATACCGATATAGCTTCGAATTTCTCAACATAGGAGCTAAATTACTCACTGGTGCCATGGTGGAGAGTTAATAGAGACGTATCCATATGGATTTCCTCTTGAAATATGACTCAATTCTTGAGTCTTAATAAAACCTCAGATGTACCACAACTCTAGGCATGTACAGAGTTTCCTGAGTAATATAGGACAGCTGAAACAGCTCAAACGCACCTAAACAGGTCATAACTTTGAGTAATATGCAAGCAGCTCAAATGTGCCTAAACAGGTCATCTAAATATGTCATAGCTCAAAGGCATCTTGGCTTAAAATACTATGGCCAAAGGAATCAGGGCCAAATACACCACAAGGAGTGACCAAAACCATGGCCCAACTATGGCCATGCCACGAAATTGCCTTGGCCAAAGGCATAAACCTTGACCTTGACCAAGAAGCCATGGCACCATCCATCCCGTGGCACCATATCCACCTTGCCTTGGCCAAAGGCCAAGGCCGTGGCGCCATCCATCCCATGGTGCCATATCCACATTGGCTTGGCCAAAGGCCAAGGCCATGGCGCCACATCTATATAGCCTTGGCCAAAGGCCAAGGCCATGCCATGCCATCACGCCATGACGTTACCAAACCATCCAGGCTAAAAACCAAATCTATGGCGCCGCATCCAAGGCCATGACACCATACCTATGCAGACTTTACCAAAGGCTAAATATAGGCCACATACACACATTCAAGACCATACAACATCATTATGCCCAGAGAAGTGTAGTACAACACTTGCATTTATATACGAGATATCAAAACATCACACGGGGGGATAACTTTAGGGGTATTGGTCTGGCGGTCTACGACAGTTAGGAAGAAACTGATGGAGATGATGGGCAGTTATACGAAGATGGCGCGAGTTGACATGTTCTACACGACTCAAGCAGTTACAGAAACCAACTCATGTTTTTCACTCCTCCACTCTTCCACGACCCCCACCTTGTCTATCGAGAGATCAGGGTGAGTTCAATACTATAAATAGAGGATTCCTCTATCTTTCAAGGCAGAACAACCATAACACTCGAAAAACACCAGAACCTCAGAGCAAAATACCTAAGCATTCGAAACACTTATAGCCTTGGAGATTTCCAGTCACATTCACGAGGGAGATCTTGAACCTTTACACCCCAAAACACACATTTTCACCCGATCTCAAGTTTCTTTCACTGTTTCCCTCCCTAGATCAACCTCTATCCTCTCTGTGACCGAAGTAAGACTTGAACGACCATTGGCTTGGTTTAGGCTCGTCTTGTTCGATTTTGATCTCGAGCACTACGAAAGTACCCAGAGACAGTGAAGTGTTTTTCAGGCAAAAACACCATTGCATTGGAAATGACATCAAATCTATCTCATGCATCTTGTAACCTTAGTATTGCGGGAACAAATACTAACATAACTCATGGTTATGTAGACAAGAATACAAAATCAAATGAATGCCTCACCACTTGATTCAAGGGCAACAACGAAAATGTATAAAAACATGAAACTTAGCAACAACAGATGTTTCAAGTAGATTATGAGAATCAAGGATCAGGTTAGACTTAACCTTAGATATAGAACAACATCTTCAACTATGATGAGTTGGAGATTCAATATTTTATTTGAGAATTTCTTACCATTTTGTGTGTGCGAGAGATTAGTTTCATGGGAGCCAAAAAAGGCTTTTTGGTTCGAATTTATGAGAGAAAGAAATAATTTAATTTGTTTTATTTGCGAACGATCTCTCTAGTTCAAAACTGCTCGAAACACTAAAATCATTAGCCATCCTCCTCCACCAAAAGTTTTATCCATTCATAAGTCGTAGATATAATATTTTTTTTTTGACAATAACGCCAAACAAGAGACAATAATTTATTTCCCCCAAGGCCATATTGCCCCAAAGTGGGGCTTACCCTGGTTCCATTGAAGGAAGAGATTCAATTTAATTAAGTCGTAAAAGTCAAAATCAAATTATTAATGCCAATAATGTCAATGTAGTAAATCATTAGTGTGACAACATCACCGATCTGGATTTGAAACCCTTTAGCACAATTTTTTACCACTCAGAAAAATAGTTTAGTAATAAAATTTCAGAAATAAAATTAATTATCTACCCTTCTGATTTCAGCTCGCCGTCGGTAAAGAGAATCGTTCATATTTTCGATATCAAAAATGATATTCAACACTCACTTTAACACTGTATTTAACACTCAAGAACACATGTCGCATAGGTACTGATTCATCGCATTCATCCAGAACACATCTCGTAAAGGAACGGATTCTACACATCCCCGATCAAAGGCCTGAATGATGAGAAAAGAAATCGCAGCTTTAGAATCGTTGGATTAAGGAGATGTGACATCACCAAACTCTACACTTTAACCACAGTTATCTATATGGATTCTTGACCATGAAACTGGTTATACGAGAAATTCATTTCGAGGATCGAATGCTTATCATTACCAAATTCAAGCAAATTAGGTAATGTTCCATTAAGGTTGTTTCGCGAGAGATTTTATGCTACAGATATTTTTGAGTTCATTGAGGCAATGAGGAAAAGGTCCTTGCAATCTGAACTTTAAATCAAGTTCAGTAGAGAAAAAGTTCTGATTTTGGGACGGGTCCTTGCAAATTGTTTTTGAACAAGGAGAGAAATTGTAGACATTTCATATTGAACATGGAAGAAGGAAGGTAACATGTTATGGAGTTGCTAGAGAGGTCTAGAGTTGCCAACAATGGAGCATTTAATTAAATTGAACCAGGAATCAAACCTTTTACAAAGGTGTCGGAGATTCAAAGATTTCGGAGTTTAGGCCATTTATGTGCAAGCATCAAAGAAAGGTTGACATGAAGATTAGGATTTCCGCTTATGTCATGCCCTTTTTTTCAATCGAGGAAGATGAGAAAATGAACCTGTTTACAATGAAAAAGTTCGCGATCGCCTAGATTAGAAAGAAGCAAGAGAATCCATATAGATAACTGTGGTTAAAGTGTAGAGTTTGGTGATGTCACATCTCCTTAATCCAAGGATTCTAAGGCTGCGATTTTAATTTTGATGGCGCACTGCGCCATCAAAATTTTTCTCCCGAATGATGTGAGTGCTAAAAAGAGTGATGAAATTGAGCGTCAAATAGAAATTATGTTCGATATTTTTCCTCTTTTATTACGCCCCAATCCAACTAACTTTGTTATTTTTAGGTTCCAAAATTAAAAACCAGACAAACAAAATATTAACAAAATTCAAAATTACAAAAACTGACAGAAAAGACAAGATAGCGTACACCTCGGGACCGAAACACACTCAAAATTCCAACACGACTTCTCTGTTGGGCTCACCTGGTCCCACACAGACATCCCACCTCAATACACTCAAAAGCATGTTCTTCTCTGTCTTCGTCAACTTCAAACTCCCCACCCACCACAATACTCATTTACCACTTCCTTCTTTGAAAAATCAAAATTAGGGTTCCGTTTTTCATTTTCTTTTCAACAGAACTCTTCAATGGCATCACATCCAATTCATTCATGGACATTTTCTTCACTAGTTGGAGCATTTCTAGATCTTTCCTTAGCTTACCTCCTTCTATGTGGATCAACACTAGTTTTCTTCACTTGTAAATTCCTATCAATATTTGGTCTATATCTACCCTGTCCTTGTAATGGATTTTTCTTTAATGAGCGAACTAGATGTATTAATCGTTTCTTAATTGATACTCCTAGTAGTAAAATCTCTTCTGTTCATATGTCCGTTATTACCAAATTCCCGTTTGATTCTATTTTGATGAAAGATCAACAAGGTAGACAGTTGAATCTTAAATTAGTAAGAGATCATAGTAATAGTAAAGAACGGTTTGATGGATTTCTTGATTTGGATGATGGTTCTGGTAGTTCTAGGGCACCAATTAAGAGTGGAAAAGCTGTTGAGCACCATAATACTAGTGAACATGGATTGGTTAAGGGGAAGACGGTTTTGAATCAGAAAACTAAGGTTATTAGAAGACGGAGAAGAGCTGAGCAGTCGGCGAGTAAGCGAGATGTTTCGCCTTCGAATTATGGCGGTGATCGAATTAGGAGGAGAGTGTATTCTGATGATGAAGAGGAGAATCAGGTGTCTGTGGATTCGTCAAGAAATGCACGCCAAGGTAAATTAGTTTAATGATTGCTTTAACCTTTTGTTTTACTTTAGCTTATTTAATTTTCTGTGGGTTCTGCTTAGTTAAACTTTTGCTAATCAATAATTCTTGTTTTTTGTATATAATTGTCCACAGATACTGATTTATCGCTTGCTAGAATGATTTAGATTTTAGTATATAAATGCTAGACATTAAATTATGATCTGAATATCATGTTGAAACACATTTTCGTGCAACTACACACTATACAGTTCCCATTGGCCGTCGCTGAGTGTCCATTACAAGGCAAAATTTTAGATAATGGACTGTTCTTGTTGCTTAGGTCCACTATTTCTTTTTACCTTCCAAGATGATTAAACAAATTATGTGAGTGTTGCTCACATTTTGAGGTTCAAAAGCATGTGACTTATAGGCATTAAGCATTGGTTGAGGAAGCAAGTAAAACATGCTCTTAGATTTTGTTGCTTCTTATCTGAACTGAAGCTTGTTTGTCGTCCTAGGGTGAGCAATACTACCTTAGAATGAAATATTTTAGATAGCGGACTGCTCTTGCTGCTTAGATCCACTGAATTACTTTACCTTCCAAGATGAATAGATGAATCATTTGAGGATTGCTCACTGTTTGAGGTTCAAAAGCATCTGATTTATAGGCATTTAGCATTGGTCAAGGAAGCAAGTAAAACATGCTCTTAGATTTTGTTGTTTCTTATCTGAAGTGAAACTTGTTTGTCCTGGGTTGAGTTCATTAAAACTGTTGCAGCTTTGTGAATATGATAAGCCTCCATTGATTCTCACACGTGACCTTTCATGTACTTATGATATTTTAGAGGTGAATGAAGTACCAGCCGACATCAACTCGAATCAAGGAATCCAGGGTGGTTTTCAGATGACTGAGTTGCTGGATGAAGATCAGAATGCAGAGAAGGATGCATCCTCTGCTGGGGAATCTGTGTATGATGTTAAGCGAGAGCTAGGATTAGATGGAAATGATGCACACTCGGTTAGAATCTTGGAGCATGCGCTTGAAGAAGAACATGCTGCTCGAACTGCTCTTTACAGGGAGTTGGAAGAGGAGAGAAGTGCTGCTGCATCAGCAGCCGACGAGGCTATGGCAATGATATTGCGTCTGCAGGAGGAGAAAGCATCTATAGAAATGGAAGCACGGCAATATCAGAGGATGATAGAAGAAAAATCTGCGTATGATGCTGAAGAAATGACCATTCTTAAGGAGATTCTTGTGAGAAGAGAAAGGGAAAAACACTTTCTGGAGAAGGAAGTCGAAGCTTACAGGAAGAACACGGGTCTTTATATGGAGGGCATGATGGGACAAGGCCCAACTTCCTTCAATTCAAACGAAGATCCAATGTTAATGCTGCTAAAGCTGAGTGAATCCATGAACAACAAGGAAACAGTGGAGAAATCAGTTGAGTTTGATGTTAAGAATCAGGATCTTGTGTTTGCTTTTGGGGAGAGATTGCCGTCAACGAACAGTCTTGAAGATGGTAATTTTCTAAGACAAGTGAATATCCAGAGAGATTTACACACTGAAAAACAGCATCGCGTTGTATCGGAGTGCATGGATGAACTTGAGCAAAAGTTGCTAGGGATAGTATCAGCTGACAAACAACCATCTGCTTCCCAGCATCCGGAATTGGCACTAGGGGCAGCCTGTAGGTCTGAACAATTAACTGACGAGGCTCATGGATCTGATTTGCGTGAAAAAACAATTATTTTACTGGATGAAGATGATAAGCAAAATGATAATTGTAGCTTATTCCAAGGGGTGGCTTCCGAGACTGGCCAAATGCGTATTGATACTGAAATTAGCTTTCCATGTGATGTTACGGATCTGAAGAAGCAAGGGAATGATGCTGATCACGGAGTCAGGGATGTATCTATTGAGACAAGTGTCTACGATGTCCATGTCATTGGTGATGACTGTAACCAGGAGTCTGGAAAAGAAACAGAGCTACATTATATTGATGCTAACACTTCTAGAACATCTTCTTTTCCACTTTATACTTCTGGTTTCAGGAGGAGTCATGGTATAAGTGATTGCCCTAGTTCAAGCAGTGCTGAAGCCCGTCCTGACATTCATAGAAGCTATTCTGACACCACAAACATGTTGCTACCAGTAGATAAATTAGTGGGCAAAGACTTGCTGAAGAGAACTTCCACATCTGGGGTTGATAGTGAAAGGATGAAACTTGAAACTGAGGTTGAGCGACTCAGAGAAAGGCTAAGGGTTGTTCAAGAAGGAAGAGAGAAGCTTCATATTTCTGTTGAACACCGAGAAAGAGAACAAATTCAACTGCAACTATTGGAGGACATAGCCAGTCAGCTTCGAGAGATCCGGCAGTTAAACGAACCTGGAAAGGCTGGACGACAAGCTTCTTTACCTCCTCCATCTGCTAAGGTACTTAATAAGAATTCCATTCATCTCCATACACAGGTCTATGAAAAATGAAAGTAGTGTTATTCGTATACTCTTGCATTTAGTTAGTGTGGTTACATACTTCTGTTGCTGGAAGTTTCTTGTAAATAGTAAGTCGTATATAGTAATCAATTGAGCTTGTTGGTGTCTAATATGTTTGACAATTTAGCTTAATAGTTGTCATGTATAATATAGAAAACAGCTGTATAACACAAGGCATTCCCCATTATACCATGGGGTGATTCAGTACAAGTATGCTCTGAGGATGTAACACTTTAGTCGCTTATTGAAGTAATATAAAGTAATTTGGAAGGTCTATTGAGGTGATATGTTAATAACTTGAAACTTTCAGGCTACGTTGTGGTTTGTCATGATTGTACACCGCACCATGTCATTATATATGATCAGGATCATTAGTCCTACAGCTGATGTAATTTTGTTCGCTGCAATATAAGTTTCATTCAGGGTTCTCTGTATATCATCAATGTAGATCCACTTTATCATTAATGGAATGTTGTTATCCCAATTTTTTAGAGCTCATACTCAGCAAGTTCCTTTGTCTCTGTTACAAACAATGTACAACCCCCTTACTCTGGGTGCAGTGCCTGTTTTATGCTGTACAGTGAGCTTAGTGGAGGGATGCGAGTTTATCAGATATTTAATACTCAAATAGTGTATGAACCCTATTCTTCTGTCCCCGGTTACACACGAACTCAAAGTCCAATTCGATCCCTGTAGGAAAGTTGATTCTTATCTAGTCCTGCTGAATTCCTGGACAGTGTCGACTTTGATTTGTCGGTGTTTTTTTGTTTTAATTAAATTGCCGGAAATAATTGCTGATTAGGATGTGTATGCTTAGTTCAATCTAAGTTTGTTGCAACTATAAGATTGTTAGAAACGTTGTTATTCCCTCCCTGGTGATACCAATTGTGTTCAGCATAGAGGTCTATAAACTCCAAGAATCCCTTACACAGTAGTCATATAATTAAAATCTACTTATTTTGTCATCTCTCCAATAGTATATGTTTCCGAGCTCTATGGATTCATGAGCCGCCTGCAACCATATGCCGTCAGCAATTAATTGTCCAACTACAGTGTCTACTGTGCAGACCAGAGAAAATTCTGCTGAACAGCTCTTCATTAGGCAATTCAGCTCTTCTCCGTCTAAAATCAGTACCTTCCGGTATTTTGACTGTTTTTCATTAACAGGAACTTGAAATTGTGATGGGGAAGTCTTCCTTAAACAGAATTTAGGACTAATAATTTAATGAAGGAGCAGACGGCCTACTTTTGCTGTTTCATTAAATAATGCTTTTCTATTATTCAATATTAGAAGGATTATATAATTAGTTAAAATTACAAAGATGAACTATTGATGAGTAATACATGTGATACTACTGGCACTTAGCAGTGTCTTGAATTCTGACCTTTGATATTTTGACCTGTATAGATTAATCTTGTTTACTTTATGGAACATAATTAGGATTTCAGCTAAAAGCAAACAAAGAACATGCTGATGTCTAATTTTGAATGTTTCATTTATTACCTGGCACTGGTAAACTAGCTTGTAATTGCAGTCAGGTTTTACAATTTTTCACTGGCCAGTTGTGCAGTGTTGAACCTCCTCGGCATGTCTAAATGCTACAGTTTTTAACCTTCTTCACTGTAGATACTGTATTGACTTCCAATAAGCTTTTCGTATTGTTGAAAGTTTTACAATCATCATCAAATTCAACAAGGTCGAATCATCTCTGTGTGGACCGCAGAAACCTGTTTCTCCATGTATGTTTACATTGTTGGTACAAATTTCTTATGATGTTAAACCAAGGAAATGAAGGAATGCTATTCCTGTGTTTCTGAAGTTTATATAGATAATTGAAAACCTATAACTGTCAGAAAATTGTTGCTTTTATGGGAGATACGTTGATATCCACTTGATTTTTCTTGTATGTGAAACGTAATGATTTTTCTCAGTTTGGTGCTTTCAAGTGTAACCTTTTAATTTAGTTGATTTACACCTTGTTGAATAATTTGGAGGTATTGGAAGCAATGGTTAGACAGGACTGTGTAGTCTGTGCTGCCTGTGCATTTTTGTTCAGAACTAACTTTATTTCCCCTTCGCTTATCTTCTAAACTCTACTCTGCAGGTTGGCTCAAAGAAGAGACGCTATCGAAGTGGTGCACATTGGGGTATCCATGGTAGTAGCTGAGCCAGGTACTAGTTTATTTGCTGGAAACGACAATTAGTAGCTGAGCCAGGTACTAGTTTATTTGCTGGAAACGACAATTCCTGAGTAATCCTGAGTCGTAAGCAGACTCGATTGTGTTTGACATTTGAATTGAGGTGGTTCACAATCAGTATTTAGCAGCCTATTGTACATTCACATTCTCAGGCACTTGGTTCCCAAAATTTGTGTTTTGGTCGACAGGGTCGCAAACTTAGGCAGAGCTTTCACTGATGATTAATGCGGAAACGTTACATCTAAATGAGTCGAAGCTGAGAAAATGATGTTGTTTAGAATCTGCGTGAAGCTATATCAAGAAGGGGTCAGGAGGAAAAACAGGTACACTCTTAATTAAATGTAATATGTACACTGGTAGGACACTGTTTGTCTTACTGTTATGCTCATATACCACGAATCTACCACCTAAAGTTGCCATGTAAAAGCCATGTTGTATAACAAATTTTGCAGGTTGCTATCTAACCCTACAAGTCTCAGATACGTGTCGGCAATTGTGGGATACCCCTAACATAAATAAGAAATATGGCCACCGAAATGCAAATAGGGAATTGTCTGGTCACATGAAATTGTCAGTCAAGGCTACTGTTTGTTCTTTGGTTGCAATAAATAAAATTGGGTACCTGTAGGCTTTTGGTTGTGAATTGTCAATTTCTCATTGTATTCCTTGCATGTTGGGCCCTGGATGCCACCATCTATCATGGTTAGGGGGGAGACACCTTTAGTTTCCCTCCAAATCAAGTTGTTAGTAGTCATTCTACACCAAGACTTCTTGGTGGCAATTCTAAAAGCTTAAGGAGCACCGCGTCACTGACGGTAAAGTCCCGACAAACTTATGATGATACTGTAGTAATTGAAGGGTGGTGGACTAGTGAAAT